>JAJIBD010032153.1:0-96729 GCA_021461705.1 Cryptotis parvus
GTCCCAGGAACCAGGGGCCCAGCACTCCCTGGACATCTGGGGATGAAGGCCCTTGGCTACCTCACAAGGCGCCCACAGGGTCTGGATGCCCTCACTTCTGGGGCGCTGCCAACCCTGGGAGGGCCCCTGACCTCAGGGCAGGGGTCACCACATCAACACTGGGGTTGCTTGGCCACGTGGCTCGGACAGCAGCCCGCCAGAGGGTCTGGGGGGTCCCACCCGTGTCTGCTCCCAACGTCCAGCGCCAGTGACCCTCTCGGGGATGCCAGGAGCCCTGGACACCTCAGTTGCTTCAGATCGGGCTAGTGACCCGGCCTGGTGACCAAAAAGGCAGTGGGCAGGGCAGACAGGATGCATGCCGGCTATGTCGCCCTGCCCGGGGTCTGGAGAAGGGGGCACCCACCTTGCTTCTGTCCTCGGTGCGGGCAGCTTGGCGACAGGCCGGATGCCAGATGCAAGAACCTGTGGGAGGCGGGGAGGGTGTGAGCGGCACCTTCTCTGCAGGGGCCCAAGGGCCCGGCACTGACTGTTTGCTGGAGACCCTGCCAAGTGAACCGCCTGGCACCACCACGGAAGCCCGGGCTTCAGGGTACGAGAAAGAGGCGCCTGCCCATCTGGGGGCACCCCTATACCCCTACAACCCTGACACACTGCTGGCTGTGCCTGCAGCCCGAAGAGGCCCCAGGAAGGCGCGAGCACAGAAACCAGCCGGCCCCCAGGATGCATGGTGAGAGACGGCATCACACCTCAACACACCCCTGCACCCAGATCCAACGCAGGCCTGTGGCTGGGGGCACCCACCGCTTATGTGTCCCCACTCTGCCTCACTTCTGCAGACACCCATCACCCCCGCCTCAGTTTCCCTGGCAATCCCGGCGCTGCGGTGGCTCTGGTGGCAAGGGCGCTGTCTCCCATTTTCACAAGCCCCTCCCCTCAGAGGCCCCCTGGGGCCACACAGCAGATTCTGGGGTCAAGGAGCCTGCAGCGGGCTGGCCCAGACTAGGACCCCCACGACCCTTGCACGGCCCCGACCCTGCAGCTGGGGTGCTGTGGAGCCTCCAGGGACCCCGTGGCCCCCAGGCGTGAAACAGGTGCCTCGCGGCCGCGCGGCTCACTCTGTGCCAGCGCAGTGCCCCAGGGCAGCTGGCGGCCCGAGCCGCAGCCAGCACCGCTGTCGGCTGACGGCAGCGGGGACCCCCGCCCCCAGCAGCCCAGCAGGGTCCGGGCCAAAGGACCTTTCATGGGCTCCGGGAGCAGATGACCGCGAGCCAGCCGGGGACGCGGCCGGGCGGGCTCAGAAAGGGGCTCCCCTGTCTGCTCCCAGCCCGACGTTCCGCACCCGCCCGCTCCGGGGTCCACAAGACAGAGGAGCAACAGAGCAGAAGGGGTGGCTTCCCGTCAATCCGCCTTGGTGGGGCGGGGGCGTCTCCCCACCCGACCGCCCTGTTGCGTCCCTCGCGCGCGCTTTCTGCAGTTCCGGAGAGACCGCCAGGGCCCGCTCCGGAGCTGCCCAGGAAGGCCCCAGGTCCAGCACTCCCGGTGCCCACCTCCCCTGCTCGCAGTGACCCCGCTCCTGCCTGCCAGTCCCCGGGTCTGGACCCGCCCTGGCCATCCCCAAATCCTCGCCCAGCAGCGCCCCTCGGGCGCCCACCACGGCCACCCCCACAGGGCGGAAGTGCGCCAAGTCCGCTCCTGGACCAAGAGTGGATGCGACTGCGCGGCCCCGGGCGCTCGTCCTGGGCGCGACATGCGGACCCTCGGCAGGGGACAGGCTGCCCCGGGGCTGACACGTGTGCGTGGGGAGCCACGAAGCAAGTTCAGCAGGAAAGCCCCCAGCCCTCCTGAGCGACATCTCCCCCCACCCTCACTCTGCTGCCCGGCAAAGGGGACTGAGGGCCAGAGGCGCCCTACGCGGGAGGGAGACCCCGCTAGGAGGAGCTGCGAATGGGGACAGGACAGGTGGCTGCTGCGTGGGGACGGCCCCTGAATGGGAGGGGCCTCTGAGGGGGGGAGCCAGGGTGAGGCGGAGCCTCTGTGGGGCGTGGCCGTGGCGGGGTGTCTGTGGGGCGGAGCTAAGGTGAGGCGGGGCCTCTGTAGGGCAGGGTTGATAAAGGAGCAGATCCACTGGGGCGGAGCCTCTGTAGGGGCGGGGCTATTTCGACCCCTGTGGGGCGGGACTAAGGTGGAGCGGGGCCTCTTATGGGCGGGCTGTGGAAGGGTGAGACATTGGGAATGGGACCATGCTAGGGGCAGGGCTATGGTGGGGCCGGTTGAAGGGACTGGTCACTGAGGCGGGGCTATGGTGGGGGAACCCTCTGCTTAGGGCCCCCTATAGGCGAGCTGTGCAGGGTGATAGGGCATCAGCCCACAAGGTCACCCGCAGGGGCGGGGTCTAGGCTCACCGCACTCTGCGAGAGCGCTGCAGAGGGCCCCGGGACGAGTGGACACCACACGCGTGCTCTCCTCGGCCTCACCTTGCAGGTACATCTCCTCGCCCCTCGGCGAAGGTGCGGCCACAGCGCACACACGGCACACAGCGGTGGTAATGCTTGTCTCCAGCCTGCAAGAGAGCAGAGAGTCAACAGCACCTGGGTGTGGCCGGCGCCCCCACAGGAAGGCCATCAGGGCGCGAGATTCCCACTGGAGTCACGCTGGGCAGTGCCGGCCAGAGACCACGTCTGTGGCCAGTCAGCCATGGGGGTGCCCTGGCCAGGGGGCATGCTGGGCTGCAGCTGCAAAGAGCCTCCACCTTCCTGACAGCCAGAGTGAGGGAGGGAGATGAAGGTTTGAGGAGGGAGGGGAGAGAGGAGAGTGGAGAGAAGGGAGGAGGGGCAAGGAGGGGAGGAGGGAGGGGGGGAGGAGGGAGATGCCTCGATGCAGGAAGGAATGAAGTGGGTCGGGTGTGGGCCCGTTTCCATGGCCCTGGCAGCTGCGGGCTGTGGGGGTGTCCCACAGGGCTGCAGGGTGGTGGGGGCTGGGCCCGAACTCCCCACCCAGCTCAGCCCGGTGCTGGGCGGCTCCCACTCACATCAGGAGAACAAAACAGCAAGGCAGGAAAGGGGTGCTAGGATGACACCCCCACACTCCTCGCCGCCCAGCCAGGCTCCGCTGCTGCCCTGGCAACCCCCAGCCATGCCCCAGCCCCTGCGTGGTCGACTCCTGGTCTCCCCACCCCGCCCCGCACCCAGCAGCCCCCGTGAGGTGGGGCACAGAGGTCGGACCCCAGGCCCTGCCCATGGTGCCCACTGGGAGTGAGCTCAGGACCCTGAGAGGGGGGGAGAGATTTGGAGGAGCCCCTGAGGGTGCACCCGGAGGAGGGGTCACCCCGTCTGCTGGCACTCTGCCCATGGCACGCAGGGCTCAGGCCCACACCAGCCCTGAGAGGGAAGCAGGTGGTCAGTGGTCTGGGGGCAACACAGGGAGGGCGTACGGGCTCATCGGGCCCCCGCTGCTCTGCCCCGTCCCCCAGCACCACTCCAGCCTACCTGCGGGAGTGTGCTCTGTCCTCACCCTGCTCCTGACGCCCGGGTATAGGTGCTGTTCCCTTCTGCAGCGCCGCTTGGCTGCTGCCCACCATACCCCTGTGCTGTGGGTCACCCCTACTCCCAGAGCAGCGGGGAGGTGCTGAGCCAGGCCCCCCCAAACAGGTGTCTCCCACTGTCCCAGCCCCACCCGGGCCTGTCCTCGGTTCTGCCCCGCTGCAGACAGCCAGCCCCATCCACAGCCACCGGGCCAGCACAAGTGGGGCTGGCTCTGTGGGGCTTTCTGGAACCCTTTTCACGGGGCTCTGCGGGTGCTGAGAGCTGGGGCCTGCAGGCTTGGTCAGGACGCAGACGCCCAGACCTGCTCGCCCACAGGAGAGACATACGCGGGGCCCACCGCCCTCTGTGCACCTGGAGTTCAGGTCAGAAGTGAGGTGCCCAGGAGACGCCGGGCCCCCAGGGCCTGAGGGTCTCGTCCCCCTGCAGAGAGCTTGGCCCCCCGCGAGCACCCACACCTGGCATGTCCCCTGCCAGCACCTGCAGAGTCTTGGGATCATCGCGCCCTGGTGGGCCCCTCCGTGACCCCTCCGTGACCCCGGGACCCCAGCACTGTCCCCTTCCCGTCCACACTCCCGCCCCAGGAAGGCAGCCCAGAGGGGACACCAGAAGCACCTGGGCCACACAGGCAGTCACTCCAGAACGCCTCCTGGGCACCGTGACCAGAGGGTGTGAGGCAGCGAGTGGACCTGGCCCGGGCCGGCAGACAGACAGCGCGCAGTGGAAGGACTGGGGACCCTTGCTGGCAGCCGGAGACGGAGACCACTGGGGCCCTTGAGGACACTGGGCACAGACAGCAGGGAGGGCACTGCCCGCACACAGCCAAGGGGGTGCAGTCCCAGCATCCCACAGGGCCCCCCAGTACCACCAGGGGCTAATCCCTGAGCACTGCTGGGTTTGGCCCCAAACGCAAACAGAATAACAGATGGCGGCAGGGCGGCAGGCCTGGCCCCTGGGTCATGTCTCGGGACACTGGGGACTGTCCCCCCACCCACGCCCCAACAGTGTGCTGGGTCCTTCCTGGGGCACCTCAGAAGCCCCGGGACCCCATGGAAGACAGGTGATGGGGCAGGATCTGCCCCCAGCCCAGGACAGACACCCCGGAGTGCATAGTGATGGAGTTGCTCAGCTAGAAGCAGGGCAGCCTCCTCCCTGCACCCCCATGAGCGGAGGGCCTGACTCCACGGGAGCGACACCCCACCCTCGGTCACATGGCCATGGGCTGGTCCCAGGCTCCAGGCAGAGAAGGAAGGTGACTCAGCTCCTCCCAGGGTCCACCTGCAGAGCTAAGGCCACTGTCCCGGGCTGAGTGTCATCCTTCGTCCTCAGACCCCCATGGAGACGTGACTGGGTGGGTCCCAGTACCATCAACTTGTATGGGGCAGGGAGATAGCAACCAGGAAGGCTTCCCGGAGGTGGTGGCACCCTGGGCATCAGAACTGTGCTCTCTGGAGGAGCTGGCAGAAGAGGCAGGCAGTGTCCAGAGGATGGGCCGCTCCTGACCCCTGAGCTAGACCTGCCCTGTGGGGTCTCCGTACCTCCAGCACATGCCCGGTGATGAACTTGCCGCAACTGTCACAGCGCACCCGAACTTGGTGTGGTAGTCAGCCTCGCAGTAGGGCAGCCCGTCCCTGAAACAACAGGTGCCTGGTGGGGAGCCAGCCCAGGCCCCCAGCCCCAAGATGTTATGTGGGGTGAGCTGAGCAGGTACAGAGACCCCGGGACATCACAGTGGGGTGAATTGAGCACGTGCAGGTGTGTGCGAATGTGTGTGTCCATGTGTGTGACCATGGAAGGCCCCGACAGGCACCGCTCCCAGCTGCTCCCGCCCCACTGCCCTGCTGATGCTGTAGGGTCCGGCTCCCGGCTCCTGGTGTCCCGTCACGGTCCAGTGGCAGCTTCCCGGGTGTGGACAGTCTGATGCCTACTGTCCCCACACCCAGCCTGGCAGACTGCCTCAAGTGCCACCTGACTGCGTGGGAGCAGGGGGTGGGCCCGCACGGCCGCGCCTTACACTCACTTGCTGATGTACTCGGCACTCAGCTGCATCCCACACTCCCGGCACCGGAAACAGCCCAGGTGCCAGTGGCGGCCCAGAGCCACCAGGGACTGGCCGTCCTTGATCTCAGCACTGCAGCCACCGCAACCTGGGGAAGAGCAGCACGGGAGGCTGGGGGCTGGGCCCACCCCCGAGCCCCCCGGGACCTGTGCACGCAGAGGCCAGTCCAGCCGGGGCTAGGTGGAGAGTAGGCGGGAGCAGGTACAGATGGGGGTTCCAGCACCCCTGGCTACCTCCCCTTCGCTTCTGTGCTGGGACCTGGGGACGGGCCTGCCGCACTCCCCACCCAGCAGTCACACCCTCCGCCACCCGCACTTACTCCAGAGGCCCTGGGCTGGGTGTGAGCTGCCTCCAGCCGCTGTGGACAGAGAGCACTTCTGACAGACACATTCCTTCCCATTGAAGGTGACTCGGTCCCCCGGAGGAAAGGGCAGCCTGCAACAGGACGGGCACGTCAGGGGGCCTGTCCACTCTCCGCAGGGCTCCCTGGCACAGGCCCTCCGGGCTTCCTGCTGCCTTGAGTTTCCCGACTCCTCCCGGAAGCCCAGCGCCTCACACCCGCTCTGTCGGGGCTCACCGAGGCGCCAGAGCCACGCGTTTGTCATGTCCATCGAATCTGCAAACCTGCACCCACTCCCCCGGCCCTTGGCAGCACTGGTGGACAGACACATGGGCCTGTCTAGGCCGCAGAGCCACTGGGCTTTCAGCCGCTGCCCCTGTCCTCTGAGACAGTCTCTGGGGCCCGGGTTGGACTCAGTCCCCGCCATGAGTGACGGCCAGGTGTCCCTGCCAGGGCCCTGCAGCTCCTTCCAGCCGTCCCCCCAGTGACACTCACACCACACGGCTAGGGAGGAGCGACCCCGCACAGCTGCACTAACACCGACCGTCCCCGCGTGTGTGGTGAGGGCGAGGGCGGTGGATGTTGGCCTGTGTGTGGCTTCTGCAGACCCCCCCGGCAGGGGCAGCATAGGGGGCTCAGCTGGGGCCCCTCTCAGCCGTGCTGGGCCTGGTGCCACCAGCGCCCCCATTCCTGAAGCCTGAATGGTCCAGTTAGCCCGGTCCGGGCTCCAGGCCAGCGGTACCGCTCCCCAGGTGGGCCCTCAGGCACTGTCAGCACACCTGAGTGCTCAGAGCCTCCTGAGGTGAGACCCCAACTCCAGACGGGCACTGCAGCCGCCCACCATGGGGGTCTCTGACTGGGCAGGGCACTGGACACTGTGGGTGCACTAAAGGGCGTGCCGCGGTCCAGCTGCCCAGGGCCCAGCTATGCCAGCAGCACCAAGCTGTGTAGAATGTCTGAACTGCGGGTGGCCGGGTGCGTTCATGCCACCGCCTTGTCACTGCCCAGAGACCTCCAGGCTGAGCCCTGTGCAGGGGGAAGCAGCGGACTGGGGCCACGCTTCTGTTTTTCAGCAAAGGCCCCCATGAGAAAGAGGCAGAGGGTGGGGGCAGGGGGGGCTGATGCTTCTGCTGAGACCTGGGGCTGCAGAGCTGAGAGGGGCAGGGGCTGGGAGCATGAGGCGTGGGCGCCATCGTTAGGGTCGGGCTGTCCACAGCGGGCTGGGTACCCAGGCGCATATTGGCAGCCACAGGCCATGAGGTGGAAACTGGGCTGGGGGCTAGACACAGCCAGCGCCGTGGGGCCACTGCAGGGACTGCTGTCCCAGGGGGACTCTGGCCTCTCCACACACTGTGCCCGGGACACCCCAGCCAGCACACGTAGGTGCCAAAAAGCCTGGTGGGGGAGCGAACAAATGCTCAAATCCATGAA
Source organism: Cryptotis parvus (assembly GCA_021461705.1). Lineage (NCBI taxonomy): Eukaryota > Metazoa > Chordata > Mammalia > Eulipotyphla > Soricidae > Cryptotis > Cryptotis parvus. The sequence goes on from JAJIBD010032153.1 coordinate 7,370, forward strand.
TGAGTATGAACCAACTCATGAATCAGTGAGTGAGTGGATGAATATTAACAGACGGGCATTAGTGATGAGTGAATAAATGTGAGAGGACACGTGAGCACATAAGTGAATACACATGAGCACACACATGAATGCACTGAGCATATACATGAATGCACTGAGCACAACATGAATGCACTGAGCACATGTGTGAATGCACTGAGCACATGCGTGAATGCACTAAGCACATATGTGAATGCACTGAGCACATACGTGAATGCACTGAGTACATACATGAATGCACTGAACACATACGTGAATGCACTGAACACATACATAAATGCACTGAGCACATATGTGAATGCACTGAGCACATACATGAATGCATTGAGCACATACGTGAATGCACTGAGCACATACGTGAATACACCGAGCAATACATGAATGCACTGAACACACACGTGAATGCGCTGAGCATATACGTGAATGCACTAAGCACATACATGAATGCATGTGAGCACATACATGAATACATGTGAGAACACACATGAATGCACTAGGCACATACGTGAATGCACGGAGCACATACGTGAATGCATGTGTGAATGCGCAAACGTAAAGGAACAAGGGTTTCTTTTTTTTTTTTTTTGCTTTTTGGGTCACACCCGCAATGCTCAGGGGTTACCCCTGGCTCGCACTCAGGAATTACCCTGGCGGTGCCGGGGACCATATGGGACGCCGGGATCGACCCAGGCCGGCACAGGCCGGCCGCGGGCAAACGCCCTACCCGGGCTATCACCCCGGCCCGAACAAGGGTTTCTGATGAATGAGTTGGCGAGTGGATGCATGAACTCGCAGAGGAAACAGTCAGCTGGGAGTCGTGAGGGGCCCCAGGGAGGTGCAGCCGAGCGGTCAGCGGCTGGGCACTCACCGGCATGCGGCGCACTGCGAAGCAGTGCGGGTGGTAGGTCCTGCCGAGCGCGGACACCACCTCGCCCTCGATGAAGCTCTCGCAGCTGGAGCAGCGCTGCCGTGAGAGCCGCTTGGTAGTCACTGGTGCAGATGAACTCGCCCTGTCGCACGAAGAAGCCACCCTCGCCAGGTCACAGCCACAGGCTGGGGAGACACAGGCCTGAGGCTTGGGCTCCCCACACCTGGGAAGCTTCCAAAAGGGGCAGCATGCAATGGTCAGTCTGTGCTGAGGGTCAGCCTGGCCTCCTGCCCGCCTGGCCCCTCCATGCCGGAGCCCAGGGCAGAGAAGTCTGGCCAGTAGCTGCTAGGGGACCCAGAAGGACGTGATATGCCATTGGAGGCACCTTCTCCACCACAGAGCCCGCCCCCTGTAGACCAGCTGACTGGTCTGTCCATCACTGGCCCCCGCCAGGGAGCTAGCTATGGGGCGCAGCCCCAGGCAGGCGGGTCCGAGCCTGGAAGATGCAGAGTGGGTGGGTGGACGCTGTTCATTGAGCAAGGCCAGAGGTCAAAGCAGGCAGACAGATGGACAGACACATAGGCACAGACACACAGATGGGCAGAAAGACGGACGGCAGGATTCAGGGAAGGCTGGGAGCAGGGCCAAGGCCCCCGCCTGTTTTTCCGGGCTGGGGAAGAGCCTCAGCCCCGTCCCCACACGCTGTCTCTGCCCCCAGCAGTGGCCAAGGCAGGGCCCCAGGGGGCGGCCAACAACAGGGACTCCCTGAGCTCCAGGGGCAGGGTCTGCTGTAGGCGGTGGCCACGTGAGTCCATCCTGTGGCCAGCAGAGGCCAGCCACCGTGCAGAGGGCACTGCAAGGCCCAGGCCCCTGGACGCAAGTGGCTGGAACAGACCAGCTGCGCCCTCCTGAGCCCATGTGACGGGTCAGTCCCTGTCCCCACCCTGGGCTTCAGGTCCCCTGACTCGGGCACCGAACCCCCGCCACCCACAGCACATGGCACCGGAGTCCTGGAGAACAGGGTCCAGGCCCACTCAGGTCACAGGCCCCTCCCTCTGTCCCCAATCTCCAGCCTCACTCCCTGGCCCACCTGCCCTCTGGACACATGCCCTGGAGACCCCACACCACAACCCCACGCAGTCACTTGGCCCAGACACCAGACATCTGCCTTTCCCAGGGTCAATGCTGCCCGGCCACAGCAGGAGGGGGACAAAGGGGATACACAGGGGGTTGGGGGACGGACGGGCACACACTGGGCTCGAGGGCGGCAGGTACAAAGAGAACGATCTGAGTACAGCGGGGTGGGGGAGTGGGAGGAATGGAGGGGCGTCACTGGGTGCAGGGGTGTGGCCAGGAGCGGGAGGGGGCGTGGTGTGGCCGAGCATGGCCCTGCATGGGGCAAGGAGGGAGCAATGGGCGTGACGGGGGGTGTGGCGTGAGGGGAAGAAATGGGCGTGGCGGGAAATGGGCGTGGCGGGGGCGTGGCGTGAAGGGGGGGAAATGGGCGTGGCGTGGCGGAAAGGGCGCGAGGGGGCGAGGGCGGGGCGTGGTGGAATGGACGTGGCGGGGGGGGGCGCGGCCCGGGCAGAGGGGGCGCAGGGCGCAGGGGCACCCGGAGAGCTGACCTTGCACACGAAGCACTTGATATGGAAGTACTGACTCTGCACACGCAGCACCTCGCCCCGACAGGGCGCCCCGCACGTGCGGCAGAGAATAGCCGAGCCCGTCGGCTTCTCCTGGGCGCTGGACAGGGCCTGCGGCTCCGACACTGCGAGAGAGGGGTGGGGGTGTGAGCGCGGAGCACGCTCGGAGGCGACAGTGCCTAGGGGCTCAGGCCGCGGTCGCCCCACAGGAGCCCCCACTGCCCTGGGGAGGAGCCCCTTCCTTCTGGCCAGTGAGCCTCCGGGCTGGCCCCCCCACCTCGGGTGCACCTGCCGGACCCACAGTGCAGGGTGCCCTGGGGTGTGGAGGCCGCGGGCAGGGCTAGGTGCGGTGACTACAGTAATCTGGGCAGGGGAGGGAGGCCCGGACAGGGAGCAGCAAGAGGGTCCGTATGCCGAGGTGAGGGTCTGCGCCTGACTCCTGAGCCCCAGGCGGACCCCCATGGAGCCCCCCCAGGCTGAGCATTCAGAGGCTGTAGCGAAGCACCTGGAGGTCCCAAAGCCCACAGCCACCACTCACACACATGCACTCACATACAAGCACATACATGCACTCTCAAACACATACACATGAACACACATGTGCACATGAGCACACCCATGCTTACACACAAATACACATGCACATACATACACACAGGTCCACACATATACACAGAAACACACGTCCAAACACATATACAGACACGCACGTCCACACATATACACAGACACACATGCTCCACATATATACACAGACACACACATGTCCACACATATACACAGACACACACACAGCACAGCGGGGAGGGCCCTTTGCCTTGCACATGTCCACACATATACACAGACACACACATGTCCACACATATACAGACACACACTTGTCCACACATACACAGACACACACATCCACACATATACACAGACACACAAACATCCACACACATCCACAGACATGCACGCAGCCACACACACATGGGCACATACATGCTCATATGCACACAAACACACACACACGCTCACATATGCACATGAGTACACACACACAACACTGCAGGGCTAAGACTCAGGTGGCCCCAGCAGGTCACTTTCCCCATAGTGTCCATCTGCTTAGCCCTGGCCCTAAGGCCCTAAGCCCGTGCCCCAGCCCAAGGGTGAGCTTGAGACGGGCATAGGATGGACCATCAAGGTCACTGGAGAACATGGGGTCCGGGGGTCTGGGCCAGCCGTCAGGTGAGGTCAGGTGAGGTCAGGTGAGGTCAGGGCAGGGCAGGAGACATGGACACGGACACTCAGCCCTCAGCGGCAGGGAGGGCCGGGCTGGACCGTCCTGCACAGGTGTCCAGTGCCAGGACACAGGGTCTGACACACGGCATCCAGCACAGCGTCCCGGCACGAGTATCCGGCCCAGTGGCCGCCATGAACAGGACAAGGTCCACAAACACCAGTAGCTTGCGGCCACGAGCCCCACCCACACCAGGTCACCTCTGCAGCTGAGGGCAAGACCCCTGGGTGACCCAGCATAAACACGGCCACCCCTGTCCTGGAGGGGGACACACCCAGCAGGAAGTCCCCGGGGTGGGTGCGGACGGGACACACTGTGCTGAGTCCTGAGCCTGGGCTGCTGAAAACAAGCGGGCGTGAGCAGGTCTGAGAGAGGAGGCATCCCTCCCCCTATAGCACCCAGGCGTGAGCAGGTCTGAGAGAGGGAGGTAGCACCTCCCCCCTACACCACCAGGGCATGCAGGTCTGAGAGAGGAGGCAGCCCCTCCCCTACACCACCAGGGGCGTGAGCAGGTCTGAGAGAGGAGGCAGCCCCTTGCCCTGCACAAGCAGGGTCCCCACACCTGAGCGAAGCCCACTGGGAGAGGCCCAGCTGGGCACAGAGCTGCTGTCCAGGGGCAGCTGTGGGGCTGATGTCCCAAGCGGAGGCTGGTGCGGAGACAGAGCCCAGACTCCAGGCAGCCGCCCTGGGTGCAGGTGAGCCCAGAAGAGCCCCCTGGGAGCTGGGGACGCGCCCTGACCCAGCCCAAGTCCCTGTCCGCTCATGCACCTGCGTGTCTTCTAAACGGGCGAGTGTTCCCAGAGAGGACAGTCAGGGACATGAACAGTGGGGTGAAAGGGTCGGAGCGACAGCACAGCGGGGAGGGCTTTTGCCTTGCACATGGCCAAGTCGAGTGCGATCCCTGGCATCCCAAATGGTCCCTTGAGCACTGCCAGGAGTGCAGAGACAGGAGTAACCCCTGAGCATTGCAGGGTGTGACCAAAAAAAATTAAAGAGCGAAAAAAGAAAACTGGGGGCTTGGCCCACAGCACTATCAGCCCTGCTCGGGCTGTGCAGACACTCCGCAGGGCCAGCAGCCTTTGCTGCCCCCATCCGCTCCGTCCCTGCTGCCCTCAGCTGCAGCCGAGGCGGCGAGAGCCCAGGACACAGGGCGGGGTCCTTCAGGGCGAGGAGGCACAAGCCAGCGCCACCCTCGGCTCAGACACCCACTGAACCAACAGACCCCCGACCCCCGGCATGAGCCTGGCTGGAGCCCTGGAACGGTGCAGATCACGGCAGCTCCTCCTGGAGCCCCTAGCACGAGCAAGTGGCATTGAACAAGCAGACGCTTTGTTCACGCTGCCTCTGCCGCCAGCCGCTCTGCTGCGGGCTAACCCACCTGTCACCCACAGAGGCCGGCTCCGCAGGTGCAGCGTCCCTAAGCCAATGTGCCAGCCCCAGGAGCCGTCCCACCCCCACGGGCAAGGCCACTGAGACTCAGCACTGGGAAAGACTTGGGTCCCAGTGCAGTGGCAAGCAGAGACACCCACCCACCCCCACCCCGCAGCATCCCTGCACCAACAGTGAGTCCCAAGACCAGCTGGAGCGTCAGGAAGAGGCACACAGGAGGGCTGGGAGAGAGATGCCACTGTGGTGTTTGCCTGTCAGACAGCCAGTGCTCCCGTGAGAGCAGACCAAGAGCAGGGCAGCTAGAGTCCCTCCCACACACCCAGAGGCTTCCATGCCAGGACAGCAGCCCCAGCCCCACCATAACACACAGCAGGGAGCTGGGAGAAGCCAGGGGTGTTGAACCACCAGGAAAAAGACCTGTGTGCAGTCAGGGAGGGCTTCCTGGAGGAAGGGGTGTGAGGCGACAGATGTTTCCAAAGTTGTGGCGAGTGCAAGCTCCTCTCACTCACAACCCCACCACACAGCCTGATGCCTGAAACACCCCCAGCCAATGGCCTACTCAGAGCAGCCAGTGAGTGCAACTCACCCCTGCACTCCCCAGCCAATGGCCTACTCAGAGCAGTTCATGTCCTTGGGGCCAGGGGAAGGGGCGGCTGTCACTCTGTGATGTACGACGATCACAGAGTCAGCATGCGTGACAGTCACTGTCAGCATGTGTGTCACAATCAGCGTGTGTCACCATGTCAACATGTGTGTCACAATCAGCATGTGTCCCAGAGCCAGCGTGTGTGTCAGTCAGTGTGTGTATTCAGTGTCAGTGACGTCACAGCATCAGCGTCACCGTCCCATGTGTGTGACAATCACAGTGTGTTAGCATGTGAGTCACAGGGTTAGCGTGTGTGACAGTCAGTGTCAGTGTGTGACAGTAACAGTGTCAGCATGTGTGAGCAGTGTCAGCATGTGTGAGTGTCGGGTGTTGCAGTCAATGTCAGTGTGTGTCAATGTCCATGTGTGTGTCATGTCAACGTGTCACAGTGTCAGCATGTGTGAGTCATGGTGTCAGCGTGTGTGACGAGTGTCAGCGTGTGTGAGTCAACAGTGTCAGTGAGTCAGTGTCAGCTTGTGTGACAATCAGTGTCAATGTTTGTCACAGTGTCAGCATGTTTGACAGTCAGTGTCAGTGTGTGTCAGTGTCCGTATGTGTGTCAGCATGTGTCACAGTGTCAGTGTGTGAGTCACGGTGTCAGCGTGTGTCACGGTGTCAGTGAGTCAGAGTGTCAGCTTGTGTGGACAATCAGTGTCAATGTTTGTCACAGTGTCACGTGTGACAGCAGCGTAGTGTGTCAGTGTCGTGTGTGTCATCTCAGCATGTGTCAAGTGTGTGAGTCACGGTTCAGCAGTGTCACGGTGTCAGTGAGTCAGAGTGTCAGCTTGTGTGACAATCAGTGTCAATGTTTGTCACAATGTCAGCGTGTGTGACAGTCAGTGTCAGTGTGTGTCAGTGTCCATGTATGTGTCATGTCAGCATGTGTCACAGTGTCAGTGTGTGAGTCATGGTGTCAGCGTGTGTCACGCGGTGTCAGTGTGTGAGTCACAGTGTCAGAGTTTGTCACAGTGTCACGTGTGTGACACAGTGTCAGCTTGTCAGTGTCAGCATGTGTCATGTCAGGCGTGTCAGTGTGAGTCACAGTGTCACTGTGTGTCCGCGTGTCACGGTGTCAGTGTGTGAGTCACGGTGTCACTGTGTGTCAGAGTGTGACAGTCACAGTGTCAGCGTGTGTGACAGTGACGGGAGGCAGCTCTCAGCCACACGGGCCCCCATGGCAGGTGCTGGGCTTCTTTCCACGATTGGAGCCTGGAACGAGGCCCCCTGCCCCTTCCCCAGTTCTCTGCGGGGGCGCGGGCCCCTGGGCGTCTGCGGGCTGCTCCCTCCTTCCGCCTACCCAAGGCAGTCTGGCTAATTATAACCGCGAGCTGCCTCTGGTCCAGCGCCCACTTCCCCAGGGGGCCGCACCGCAGCCGACGGTGTCTCTCGCCTGTCTCTCATTTGCCTGGTCAGCAAGGACACAGGGGCCACTCCCTGCCAAGCCTCGGGCTGGCACGGGCCAAGGTCAGGGGCACGCAGCTGCCCTCCAGAGCACAGGGCAGGGTGCGGATGTGAGAACACCACGTGCTCACACACTCGAGGCTTGGCACGGGGCTCCCAGGACAGCACCCACAACATCAAATCGGGGCCTGCCGGCATGTCTCTGGCGTGGCCCGGCCTGCCTGCCTGCCTGACATACAGCTCTGTGCCGGTTCCTTCAGCCAGACCTGCCCACGCCCAGGTGGCAGCCACAGACTCGACTCAGGTCTAAAACCAGTCACACGCCACGAGCTACAAGCAGCACTTGGGCCACAGCAGCAGAGGGAGGTCTGGGGGCTCCCCCACCTGCAGGGACTTCACGCCCCTCCAGGCCTACTGCCAGGGCACGTGCTGAGCTCGCAGCGACACTCAAGGGTCACCCTGGGCAGCTCATGACGGCCACTGCAAGGACATGGTCAGGCCGAGGGCCTCGGGCTCAGCTTCTTGGAACTCCAGGGTCAAGCAGTGACCGCGGGGCTGGAGCGATAGCCCAGCGAGTAGGGCGTTTGCCTTGCACGTGGCCGGCCTCTGCCGGCCCGGGTTCGATCCCCGCATCCCATATGGTCCCCGAGCACTGCCAGGAGTAATTCCTGAGTGCAGAGCCAGGAGTAACCCCCTGAGCATTGCCGGGTGTGACCCAAAAAAAGCAAAAAAAAAAAAAATGCAGTGCCCGCGAGTGTGGGCGTTGACAGCCTCAGGGCTCAGGGTCCTGCTTCCCACTCTGGGCCAGGAGGGGTCCCCTGGCAGGACTTGGACTCACAGAGAAAGAGGCTGCGCCCCAGTAGACGCCCCCAACCCAGCCCTGCAAGACCCTGAGCACTGACCCATCAGCCCCTGCCCCCACTAGGTCCCAGGGCCCCAGGGGAGGGCCCCCCCGGACTGCCCAGCCCCCTCAGGCATCCGTGAGGCACTGGCACGGGGAGCTGGTGCCAGGTGGCTGGCACCTCTGCAGGGACAGCCCCGAGTTGGCAGCTGTCTCTCTCCCCTCCTGGTCACTAAAATAGCCACAGCCCTGGCCACACCTGTTCCCCAGTGCCGGGAAGGCGCCGGGGGACTGGGGGCCAGCAGCTGTGCCCCTGGACACACTGAGGCAGAGGCAGGCAGCTGGGGGCATCTGTGGAGTCAGCAGAGGGTGGCAGCTTGGAGCTGAGTGGAAGGGCCCGGCGGGGCTGCATCTACGGGGACCTGGAGCTGCTAATTCACCCAGGGGCTCTGAAGTTTCAGCCCTGACACATGGAGCAGCCCAGGCCAGGAGCGCAGGGCTATACGGGAGCAGACGGCCATTCCCTGGCCCTGGGCACTCAGCCTGCCCCCACCTGAGCCAGGGCGGCAGCCAGGGCAGGTCCTCACGGGAACACACCTGAGGGCACATCTGGGTGCAGGAACTCAGCGGTTTCTGACCTGGCGTGCAAGAGCTGGGGTGGGGAGTCGCCGGTCCGGGAGCAGGAGCTGGGGTCTCCAGGCGAGGGGTTCCACTTCCCGGGACTCTTCCTGCCCTCCCCTTCCAGGCAGGCCTCCAGGAAGAAGTATTTTTCCGTCTTACTTGGCTTTGCTCTGAGGCTGCCTTGGACCCAGGCTCTGGCCTCACCGGCCTGCGACCGTGTCACAGTGGTGTGTACCCACAGAGGGACAGTGGAGTAGGGGGAGGGCGGCAAAGCCACTCGCAGCACCGTCCTAGCCAGTGGACATGCCCCCTGGAAGAGTCAAGGGCCAGGGGGTGTGAGACAGGGGGTATGAGACGGGGGCAGGGGACAGGGGAAGGGGACAGGGGATGCCCAGTGTGATCTCAACCACTGGGCGGGGTGGGTGCCCAGGGGACATGGTGGGTACCACGGGCCACATCGCTCACCTGCAGGGCCCCAATAAAGGGCTGCTGTCTACCAACCGCCCACCCCGCCCACCAACCCCCTGCAACTAGCTCCAAGGCCCCCCTAAAAGACACACCTGCACCATGGCCCCAGCGAGCAGCTAAGGGCAGTGGGATCAAGGCCCAGTGTGAGGATGTGCTCCTGGCCCCCACAAGGATGTGCTCCCCCCCATGAGGAAGTGCTCCATAGATATGCTCTCACCCCACTAGGAAAGTCATCCACGAGGAAATGCTCCCTGTGAGGACGTGCTCCCAGTCCCCCACAAAGATGTGCTCCCCCATGAGGACATGCTCCCAGTCCCCACAAGGATGTGCTCCCCATAAGGACATGCTACCCCACAAAGATGTGCTCCCCTATGAGGGACGTGCTCCTGGTCCCCACAAGGAAGTGCTCCTTCTGTTCCCACATAGGGCTCACCCTGCTCTCACACCCCCATCCCTCCCTGCCCCATGCTCTGAGACAGGCCTTTGGGGTGTGCAGATCCAGCTCCCTGGAGCAACAGAGCTTCAGGTCACACTTGCTGGAGGCGCTCCCACAGGCCCCAGGACGTCAGCACCCGCCATCCTCTCACTCGACCCCCACACCCCTCTATGCCCGGTGCCTGGGGAAGCCGAGCAGAGGGAGCACAGAGCCAGGGGCGCCTGGTGCCCAGCTGCACCCCACTAAGACCACGGTAACAAGTGATGACATCTGGGACTTAGAAGTAGGCGTCAGGCTCCAGCTTTCAGCAGGATGGACCCAACCCCAGGAAGTCTTGCCCCCACCCCACAGCCTCAGCTGATCCGCGCTGCGGTGTCGGCCTGAGCATCTGTTCCTCCTTTCACAGAGACCCAGGTGCAATTGGACCTCTCGGAGCACTGGATGCTGGAGTTAGCACTGGAGTCAGATCACAAGGCTGGGCCCCACCCACCTACACCAGACCCGCCCATCATGTCCTAGTCCCGCCCATCTCTTTCAGGCCCCCACCCATATACAGCCAAGCCCCACCCATCGAAGTTCAGACCCTGTCCACCTGCCCACCCATTCAAGTCCAGGCCCGCTCCCCACACACCATTTCCACCCACCCAAGCCCAACAGAGCCCCCCACCCCAACGCCCATGGCAAACCCCTCTCAGAGTCGCTGTTTGTGATGCTGGATCTGAGTGCAGAGAACTAGCAGCCATGAGCCGTGAGGTGGTGGACTGACATCAGTGTATCTGTCCTTGCCACACAGAGGACACCAGGGCCGTGGGGCCAGGGAGGGGCAGTGCTAATGCACACACATGCAGAGGTGCGCATAGCTTGTGGCAGCGCCCAGGTGCTCACACACAAGCGTGCAGCTTGCAGGAGGGCGCCATAGGCAGCCCGCGCACAGATCCAGCCGGGGTGCCTCGGGAAATACAGCTTCTATTCCTGGGCTGACCCTCTTTTCCGGATCTGGGACAGGAGGGCCGGGCCCCCAGGGTCTCTGTGCGGCTCTGGGACCTCCCCCAATGCCCTGACGGCACAGTCCTGGTGTCCGCTGTCCTGCCCACAGCAGCATGGGCCCCGCCCACTCACCAGGACTCAGCACCTCCCTGGGCCTGGCCAGCCCTGGCACCGCGCAAGGGCAGGGGTTCAGGGGTGGCAGGGCACGTACCTGGGGGTGCTGGAAGCTGGAGGGGTTAGACAGTTGGGGGCAGGGATCTAGGGATGGAGAGGACTAGGGGTTGGGGTCACCTGCGTGGAGGCAGCCCACTGCATGGGTATTAGGGCCCAGTCTCCTGGCTCCAAGACTCACCTGCACTGCGCCCCAGCCCCTGGGCACTGGGTCAGTCAGCACACAGCCCTTTCCAAGCGGCCTTGGAGGAGGCTGGGAGATGGGGCAGGACAGCTTAATGGTCAGCGCGGGCCATTGCCCAAAGGAGGGAGAGCAGAAGGTCCCACTGAGCAGGTCTGGGGTCTCCGAAGGCTGTGACATGAACTTCCCTGAATGGGCTGCCCAGAGCCCTGCTTCCCATTTCAGATACTTGGTCAATGCCACCTTCTGCAGGAAGCTCGCCAGCATTTCTCCCTCCCAGCATGTCCGTTATCCCTTCTCTGCCTTCGGGGCTCCCTGAAAGTGCCCCCTGGGGGAAGGACAACATCTGAGTCCCCTCCTGACTCTTGGCTGAGTGTCCAACCACAGCGACACACTTCCACCAATCCCAAAGCTGTCCCTGAGGAGCTGGATGGGGGGGAGGGAGTTCATTCATGTGGAAACAATGTCAACACAGATGACAGGGACAGACTCTGGCACAGACAGAAGACTCTGGGGAGCCCTGTCACACACACAGCCCAGTCAGGGGAGCCTCTCCACACACACAGAGCCCAGTCAGGGGGAGCCCCCTCCACACACAGCCCAGTCAGGGGAGCCCTCACACACACAGCCCAGTCAGGGGAGCCCGCTCACACACCAGCCCAGCAGGGAGCCCCCACACACAAGCCCAGTCAGGGACCCCCCACACACAGCCCAGCCAGGGAGCCCCCCTCACACACACACACACACACACACCAGCGGAGCCCCCACACACACAGCCCAGCAGGGGCCCCCCACACACACACACACAGCCCAGTCGGGGAGCCCCCCCCACACACACACACACCCAGCCAGGGAGCCCCCCACACACAGCCCAGCCACACATACACACACAGGGGCCGGAGCGACAGCCCAGCGGGTAGGGCGTTTGCCTTGCACGCGCCGGCCTGTGCCGGCCCAGGTTTGATCCCCGGCATCCCATATGGTCCCCCCAGCACCGCCAGGAGTAATTCCTGAGTGCAGAGCCAGGAGAAACCCCTGAGCATCGCCGGGTGTGACCCAAAAAAGCAAAAAAAAAAAAAAAAAAAAAAAAAACACATACACACACACACACAGCCCAGTCAGGGGAGCCCCTCACACACACAGCCCAGTCAGGGGAGCCCCTCACACACACACACAGATCCCAGTCAGGGAGCTCCTTTACACACACAGCCCAGTCAGGGGAGCCCCTCACACACACACACACACAGCCCAGTCAGGGGAGCCCCTCACACATACACACACACACACACACAGCCCAGTCAGGGGAGCCCTCACACACACAGCCCAGTCAGGGGGAGCCTCACACACACACACAGCCCTAGTCAGGGGAGCCCCTCACACACACACACACACACAGCCCAGTCAGGGGAGCCCCTCACACACACAGCCCAGTCAGGGGAGCCCCTCCACACACACAGCCCAGTCAGGGGAGCCCTCCACACACAGCCTAGTCAGGGGAGCCCCCTCACACACACAGCCTGGTCAGGGGAGCCCCTCACACACACATCCCAGTCAGGGGAGCCCCTCACACACACAGCCCGGTCAGGGGACCCCTCACACACACAGCCCAGTCAGGGAGCCCCTTACACACACAGCTCAGTCAGGGGATCTCGTCCACACACACAGCCCGGTCAGGGGAGCCCCTCACACACACAGCCCAGTCAGGGGAGCCCCTCCACACACAGCCCAGTCAGGGGAGCCCCCCTCACACACAGCCCAGTCAGGGGAGCCCCCGCCACACACACAGCCCAGTCAGGGGAGCCCCCTCCGCACCCACAGCCCAGTCAGGGGAGCCTCTCGACACACACAGCCCAGTCAGGGGAGCACCTCCACACACAGCCCAGTCAGGGGAACCCCTCACATACACAGCCCAGTCAGGGAGTCCCCACACACACAGCATGGTCAGGGGAGCGTCTCCACACACACAGCCCAGTCAGGGGAGCCCCCACACACACAGTCTGCTCAGGAGAGCCCCTCACACACACAGCCCAGTCAGGGAGCCCCTCCACACACACACACAGCCCAGTCAGGGGAGCTCCTCACACACACAGCCCAGTCAGGGAATCTTTCGACACACACAGCCCGGTCAGGGGAGGCCCTCACACACACAGCCCAGTCTGGGTAGCCCCTCAACACATACACATCCCAGCAGGCCCCTTCACACACACCCCCTGGGTCCCTCAACACATACACATCCCAGTCAGGGGAGCCCCTTCACACACACACACACACACAGCCCAGTCAGGGGGAGCCCCGTCACACACACAGCCCAGTCAGGCCCCTGGGCTGGTGTCTGTCCCGCACCTGCAGCAGTTCCCCAAGTGCAGCCACTGTCCCTGTGTCCCCTTTCCCTTCCCCAGGGGGGTGGACACTGAGTCTCAGGGAACACAGCTCTGAGGAGGCCGTGGGACGCTACAGGCCATCTTCCCCAGACTCGGTGTGAGCTGAGTGAAACACACCCCGTCCTTAGTGCTCCCCAGACCCCGCAGTTCCTGGCCCGCAGCCTGCCCACCAGACACAGGATTTTATTAGGTTGATCAATCTGTCCCTAGAGCTCTGGTCAGCGGCTGGCGGACGGGGCTGGAGGCCAGCACACGGGTATATTTAGCTCTGCTGGAGCCTGACTGGGCCAGGTCACTGCCCAGGGCACTCCTCATTCCTCCCAGCGGCCTTGGGCCAGGCTAGGGACAGAATGAACAGTGAAACACGCAGCACACACACACACACACACACACACGTGTGACATGCGTGCACACAGATGCACACGGACACACAGATGCAGGCATGACATATGACATAAGCATGGCTGAGACTCCTGTGCCCTGTCCCCTGAAACAGCATGGGGAGTGGACAGCTGTCCCTCAGGAGCAGTGGGAACATGGCCGGGAGGCCCTCACGAACCCGAGAGCAGGAAGGGTGAGGCCCGCGCCTGCAGCAGCTGCTGCGTCCCTCCTGCTTTTCTTTTTATAGGGGTCACACGCAGCTGGCCCTGGGCCTGGCCGCTCCCTGTGGAACTCAGCATGCAGGACCGGCAGTGCTTAAGGCATCTGGGCTACACTCGCAGTGCTGGGGATCAGCCCTTGGCGATGTCTGTAGGGTCTTGTCTGTGGGGAGGGCGTGTGCTGCTGGGCCCCCTCCCTGACTAGAGGCCAGCATTGACCCTGGTCTCTGAGGGGTCCCCCTCATGCCCTCAACCACCACCATCTACCACTGCCCAGGGGCTGGGCACCTCCAGCCCCATCACGAACACCAGAGTCCAAGTTCCTTTGTTTGGGGTCACACCCAGCAGTGCTCAGGGGGTTACTCCTGCCTCTGCACTCATGGTCACTCCTGAGTGACTCTGCTGGGGTCCAGGGGGCCGTATGGAGTGCTAAGGACCAAACCTGGGTCTGCTGCGCGCAAGATAGGTCCCCTGTCCTATCTACCAGGGCCAGAAGTTCTCGATTTTATTTACTTATTTATACTTTACACCCAGCAATGCTCAAGGGTTACTCCTGGCTCTGCATTCAGGTGCTCGGGGAACCATATGGGACGCGGGATGGAACCCGGGTGGGCCGCATGCAAGGCAAACACCCTCCCTGCTGAGCTATCGCTCCGGCCCGAGTCCTTTCATCAGAACGTCAGGGACTCCGTGCCTCACAGCCCTGCCCTGGTCACGCCAGAGTCTCCCAGAAGGTATGGGATGGAGGCCGGCTGCCCACTCGGAGCCACGGGGAGCCTGCAGGTCGCCTCCTGCCCAGCCTTCTCCCAAAGGCAAATCCTGGAATCCAACACTGCGACTTCAGGGCAACCCTCCCAAAGGCGGGTGTTTGGAGGCCCCCACGGTCTCAGAGGGGCCCTGAGCCAGTGACTCTGATGTTTTAGGGGTATGCGGACAGGGCCGGGGACCCAAGACTGGGGCCTGGAGTTACCTGGGGTCCCTAGGAGCTGGTGGCCAGGTGTGGGACACGGAATCTCGAGGCTCTTCAGTGCCAGGTGACGTGGCCACACCCTGCCCCACCCACATCCACACATCGCAGTCATGGACAGCCCCACAGGCCCGGAGATCACAGTCTGTGACACAACTACTAGGCGACAGCGCCGGCTTCTCGGGGAGCCCCAATGGTGTGTTCATGGCACGGCTGCTGGGGAGCCCCAGGCAGGGCCCCCACGGCTGCCCCGCTCCTCCCCTCCCCTGCACTGTTCCAGCCCGCCCTGGCAAGGGGTGTGTGGGGTGTAGTTCAGGGGACACCAGCTCCTCACAGTCACACACCACCCCAGCTGCAGGGGAGAACAGCTGCAGAGGTGAACAGGGCATGAAGTGACCAGGACAACAGAAGCCGGGGTGACCAGGGCCGAGAGCTGGCTCTGGCCTCCCTGGCCTTTCTCTTCACCCATCACTCAAAGCCAGCACAGCTCATACTGCATCACAATCACCCTGCACTGCACCCCTGAGCAGCAGGCAGGAGGAGGCCGAGGTACTGGGCTCTACAGCCCTCCCGGCCTAAGGCTGCTATGGGGGGTGGGAGTCAGGTGGGAGCTTCAGGAGCTTCGATGTTGGGGGAAGGGGGCAGGGGGCTGCTACTAGCCTTAGGGGTGCTGGGTGAAGGCCGGTGGCTTCATCAGAGCAGTAGGACTTGGGGGCTGCCGATTGCCCGGATACCCACCGCCCTCTACCCACCTCCCCCTACCTGCCTCTCCTCTGCCCACTACCCGCCTCCCCCTCTTCCCTCTCTCCTTTTCCCACTACTTGTCTCCCCTCTACCCACCTCCCCTACTCCTGCACCTGTTGGCAACTGCACATATCCAATGCTCAATACAGCCAGAGATCCACACACAGCTGCTGCTCAGTACAGCCAGAGCTCTGCACACAGTCGGCGCTCAGTACAGTCAGAACTCCGCACACAGTCGGCACTCAGCAGTCAGAGGCCTGCACACAGTTGGCGCTCAGTACAGTCAGAACTCCGCACAGTCGGCACTCAGCAGCAGAGCCCGCACACAGTCGGCACTCAGCAGTCAGAGGCCTGCACACAGTTGGTGCTCAGTACAGTCAGAACTCCGCACAGTCGGCACTCAGCAGTCAGAGGCCCTGCATACAGTCGGCGCTCAGTACAGCCAGAGCCCCGCACACAGTTGGCACTCAGTACGGCCAGAGCTCCGCACACAGTCGGCGCTCAGTACAGCCAGAGCTCCGCACACAGTCGGCGCTCAGTATAGCCAGAGCTCCGCACAGTCAGTACTCAGACACAGGCGAGGATCATTCTGGAACAGCTCTGAGCCCCAAGTCCCAGCTGTTAGCCCTAGCCTGGCTGCATCACCTGGTTCCTGGGAGCCCCTGGGTGCTGTGGCTAGAGTCACCCCTTCCCCATGCTGGGTCCCCTGTGACCTCCTGCAGGTCCCTCCCGGGCCTCCTGGAGCAGAGGCCTCTGGGTCCCCAGGGCGGCGGCGCTGCCCTGATACCCAAGCCTCCGCAGGCGGGCAGCACCCCGAGACTTGGTGGAAACAGCGCATCAGGCCGTAGAGACACTGCTCTCATGTTGCTGTCACTGCGTGGGGCGCCAGATCCCAGCACAAGGCCCCCGCCAGTCCCAGACAGTGGAGGCCATGCCAGAGCCCAGCCAGGCTTTCCCACGGCATCTCTCAAGGGAGCTGGTCACTGGCACTGCAGCAGGACACTGTCCCCACTGCTCACCCCTCCGGGCCATCAGCTCTCCGACAAGGTAGCACCCGGAAGGGGCATCCTCTGAAGGGAGTCTCACAGGGTCCCCCCAGAGTTCACCCCGCCAGGATCCAAGAAACAGACTGCAGCCCCTCACTCACTCAGCCCAGTGCCGAGGGCCGTGCAGCGTCGGGTGGATGGGGACTCTCCCTCCTGCCACACAAGGACCCCAGCCTGGGGCTGTCCCTGTGCCGAAAACTGGCTGTCATGGGTGACCCTGGCCCCAGGGAAGCGCGGTGCACAAGATCAGACCCCCGACTCGCTCATTCCAGCTGTTGCGAGAGGAGCAAGGACTGGGCTGAGGCAGGAAGGAACGAGAGCACCCACGTTCCCCCGACAACCGCTGTCCCGCACCCGAGGGACCACCCAGACAGAACCTCTAGCCCTCACAGGGCCTCACACTCCACACCGTCACTCACCTCACAATCAGTCACTCACAACCATACACAGGCACAGTCACTCACACACTCATAGTCACTTAGTCACTCACAAGTCACTCACACAGTCCCACACACTCACCCACACAGTCACAATCACACAGTCGCTCACAGGCACACTCACACAATCACACACCCACATATTTACACTCACAATCACATACCACAATAACACATATTCACTCATACAATCACACAATCACTCACACACAATCCACACTCATATAGTCAGTCACACTCACACTCCAATCACTCTATTACACACTCTCACATATTTACACTCACACACATTCACTCACACACAATCACACATCCAAACATTCACACAAGGCACTCACAAAGAATTCACACTCACAAATCAAACTCAATCACACACTCACACACCCATACATTTACACTCATGCACTCACACATTCCACTCACACAATCACACTCACGCCCACACAATCACAGCCACACCCACACAATCACATACTCACATAATCACACCCAGTCACACACCCATACATTCACAGTCGTACACTTACACAACCACAATACTCATATATTTACGCAGTTATCCATGCTCACATACACTCACTCATACCCATTCACACACTAACCTACATGCAGACACACACAGACCTATACACACTTCTCCACATCTGTACACACGCACGCACACACACACACACACACACACACACTCATCACCTGGGAACAATCTGTTGCTCCTCAGTCTGTGGAGAAGCCTGGCGCCCGAGCCCAGCCTCCCCACGGGAGCCCGGCCAGTGGCCTGAGGGAACTGACCACCCGCTGTATCCGACCGCCCTCAGGCTCCTGCTGAGTGGCCGAATCCCATCTTGGTCCCCAAATCAAACTTCCTTAAGCGCTTCCTCTCACCACAGCCAAAGGCAACACCAAGCGGCGACACATCGGTACCCACGTGACCAGGCTCGCTGCAGCCACGCCATGATGGGCCCGGACCACAGCGGGGGCTTCCGGGAACAATCGGTGTTTTACACTCTGACCAGTGGCCACCGAAAGCAGGACCTGGACTCAGGGCCTACCCGCAGTGCCGCCTTTCCCTGCCTGGGCCTCAGTTTCCCCCTCTACCGAGCACCATCCCCCAGGGCACCAGCTGGGCTGGCCCCCACTGGCCTCTCCCCTAGGCGTTGTGTGTGCCTGAGCCCCTGTTGTCCACGAAGCCGGAGGCGGCTGGGCCCTTTGCTATGGGGACGGCTGGAGTCCCCATTGGAGGACATATCTAAAAACCCCCGTGCTGTGGCCACACCCTGACAAGCCCCCCAGCCACCCAGTGGTGCTGCCTGGCAGACCACAGCCACCCAGTGGGGTTGGTGGTGCGCTCTCAGCTCAGGGGGCCCCGGACATGCCCTCACTGGGCCCCGTGGCGACAGCCAGGGCCCTGCTGGTGCCCAGGCACACGGGGCAAAGGCTTCCCTCGCTGCCAGGAGGGAATGACGCCCCGGCTAGTGCAGGTGATGGCCCTGGCCCTGCTTAAACAAGTTGCTGGCCACCCACAGGGCTGCCCTGCGGCCGTCTCTGGGCACCTCAGCACTAGAAGGCAGAAACTAACAGGGCGAGGGCAGCTCCTCAGGGCCCTCAGACTGGCCCAGCTCTGGCATGGGCGGGCTCAGGGGTCAGACCAGGGCCAGGTGAGGAGCCCGCGGTGGTGGGGGGTAGCAGGCAGCGGCCACCTCCAAACTCACTGAGAGATCCTAGCCCTCCGCTGGGCCCCACACAGCCGGGTCAGCCGGTGTCCACCTCACGACCAAGCTCCAGGGACCACCACTAGGCTGTCCACCACCGTGATGCCGCTGGGATGGGCCCAGGACCACCTGCAGAGCAACTGGCACCTTTCTGACTGTGCCTATCTCCAGGACAGCGATGGAGGGCTAAGAGGGGGTGGGGGCGTGGCGGCCTGGCCGGCCCCGTGGCAGCAGGAACGGCCTGCGCAGGTATCAATTATACCCGGGAAGCATAGAATTACGCCGTGCACCCCGCCATTAGCCGCACCTGCCATCAGAAGTCGTCTGCAGGGGCTGCCAAGTCTGGGGGCGCTCTGCTCCCCACCCACCTCCAGACACCAGCTTGGCCATCCCAAAACCGGCTTCCAGAGAATTCTGCCTCCCACCGCCGTTTGCTCCCAGCCCTCGTTCGGCGCCCACTGCGGAGGGGGCGGTGCGGACGCCGTCTCCCCTGGAAGCGGGAGGGGTCCCTGGAGCAGACGGCCGCAGCCGAGTGCCCAGCCCTCCCGGCGCCCCCCCCCGCAGAGGTCCAGAGCACCGCGCCCAGGGCGCAGGGGCCCAGCTGGTGCCCGCCAGCTGCCAAGTCACGCCGGCCAGGCGGGTCCCCGCACCCTGCGCGCGGACGGGCTTCAAGACCTCCTGCCCCGGGCCCCGGCCCCGCACCCGGAGCTTCTCAGAACGGGGCTGGGGGCCCCCGGGCCACGCTGCTGCACCCCGCGCCCGAGCCCGGGCCCCGCGCCCGCCGCGCTTTGCACCAGGCGCGGGAGTGGGATTTTCCAGCGCCGCGCGGAGGCTGCGGGGGTGCGGCGGGGGCGCGCGGGGACGCGCGGGGACGGGGCGTGCGGGGACGGGGCGAGGGTCTCCAGCCCCCGCGACCTCGCTCCCCCCCGACCCGCCCTCCCGGTGCAGCAGGTCAGCGGCGGCCCCAGCCTCAGCCCCGGCCTCCGCGCTGTCACCCCGCAGCGCCGGCCACCCTGCCCCAGAGCGGCGGAGGACGTGCGCGCCGGACCGCGGCCACCTCGTACGCTGCGTCGGGCAGGGGGCCACGACCCCGGCGGCACAGCCCTGCGCCGGGGTGCCAGGTAGCGAGCAGAGCGCGGCCCCCGCGAATGCACAACCCCGGAGAAAAGTTGGGTGGAGCCGCGGGGGTCTGCAAGGTGAGGCAGCAGGTGCAGCCCCCGCGCTGCTCAGCCCGCGCAGCTCGGGGAGCGCAGGGCCCGCACACTCACCCGCACTCATATCCGCGGCAGCCACAGCCCCGCAGCCGCGGCGCCCGCAGTGGCCAGACAGGCCGGCCGCGCCGGTCGCGGGTGCGCGGGGTCCGCGCCCGCCCGCAGCGCCGCCGCAGCCCTCGGGCCCCGCCCCGGCCCCGCCCCAGCCCGGCCCCGCCTAGGCCCCGCCCCGCGCCTCGCTGCCCCGCCCCTAAGCTCCGCGCCCGGGGGCGCCTGGGAAGTGTAGGAGCCCGGCAGTCCTGGCTCCGCCTCCCCGCGCCGCCGCGCGCGGAAAACTACAAATCCCAGCATGCTGCGCGGCGCGCGCAGGCGCAGAACCGCGCCGGCGCTGCGCCCTCCCGGCGCCGGCGCCGCGCCCGAGTGCTTGCGGGACTGTGGCTGCGGTGTGCTGGCTACCCGTCTGCGGGTCCCCAGCGGCTAGTGAGCCTTGAGGACGGGCCAGAGCCCTCCCCGGTACCCCGGCAGCCGTGGAAAATGCGGCGGGGCGGGGCGCGCGCTTGACCGCGACTTCCCGGAGAGACGCCCGCAGCGGGGGATGAAACGCAGGACATCTCCGGTGCCCCCGAGGGTCTTGGACCCTCCGCCGGGGGCTCCCCCGCCGCCCTCTGTGACGCGAGCCCCCGCGCTGGGGTAGCGCCCACACGACACCCTGAGGAGCATCTGCACCCAGCCGGGTCCCGGTGCCGGGCTCCTGGGCAGAGCCCAGTCTGGGCCGTGTCCACGCACCCCAGAAACCCAGAAACGGAACCATGTGCTCCGGTCAGGCCTGGGCCTTGTGCGGAGATGAAGGGACGCTGGAAGGACACGGCGTCCACGCGCCTAATCTCCCCGGCTGACCCCGCACAGATGTGGCGGTGCTCGTGGGAGCCAGAACTGACCCCGCTGGCACCGGAGAGGTGCAGGCGGGGGGCACTGACCCCCGACCCCTGAGTGCTGCGGCTTTCCGCAGGACCCTGTCCCAGAGGTCACTAGCCCCCAACCCGGAGATTCCCCGCCCACGCCCCACCCCACAGAGGCGCTCGGGTCCCCACCTCTGGGCATAAGGGATCACCTAGGCCTGGGTCAGCGGGGGGACAGGGTCGGGGCATTCCTAGGCACTCCTAGAACTCAGGTGTGGGGATTCGGTGACCGTGAGAGTGGACACACCGCACCTCTCGCCCCAGCTGCGGGTTTCCGGATGGTTCTTCACCTCCGGATAGGGCTGGGGGGCAAGTCACTGGGGACCCCGTGACCTGCCCCCGGTTCGAAGACCAGCAGAGAGTCCCCACCACGACTGGCTCTGCCCACTCGGAACAGCCTGGCCAGGGGTCGCGGAGTAATGGAGCTGGGAACCAAGGTTCCAGAGAGGGTGGTCCACGCACCCCCTAGTAAAAAGCAGACGCGCCCCCTCCAATTCCTGCCCGTGTTTGTGGAAAGATACAGAGAGGTGCAGGGAAAGGAAGGTGGGGTCCGGTCCTAGCGGTGGAAGAAGCAGGTGGACCCCTGACAGCCACAGCTGGGTCAGCGACTTGCGGTCGCTCCCAAGATATCCACCAGAGGGCAGTGGTAGGCTGAGCGGATGGACCGAGGATGACTTGGGGGACGTCCTGAGCGTGAGCAGGCTCAGACTGCAGCCCTGCATGGCTTCTGCACACGGCCGGGCCCTGCATGGCTTCTGCACACGGCGGTTCCAGGTGCAGCCTCCTGCCTGCAAGCGGTGCTGTCATGGGAGGAGCCACACAGCTCACGCGCTCACACCATGGTGGCACCTGGGGCAGGGGACACCTGGAGCTTAGGGTGCCTGAGACGGGAGCACCTGGGATGTGAATGCACCAGCAGGAAGGGGTAGCAGCAACAGGGTGCACATGCACACATGTACACACGTGTGCACACACATGCTCATGCATGCACACAGTGGCGGTGTGGAGTTGTCTCCCCAGCCCCCTCAATGCTGCCCCCCCCAACGGTCTGCTCCTGCCTGCCTCAGGCCTGGACAGGAACACAGGTGTTGGCAGGGTATGGCCTCTGGGCCCTGCTGGCCCCTGAGCTAAGTGCAGCCTGTGTCATTTAAATAAGATGTTGGAATTGGGGCTGGAGCAATAGTACAGCAGGGAGGGAGCTTGCCTTGCACATGTCCAACCTGGGTTTGACCCCCAGCATCCCATAGGGTCCCCTGATCACCGCCAGGAGTAACTCCTGAGGATTGCCAGGTGTGACCCAAAAAGCAATAAATAAATACATTAAAGCATGATGTCCCTGGGCAGAGCTCTAGCAAAGTGGGAGGAACTCGTCTTGCATGCAGCAGCCCAGGTTCCGGTCCCTCATGGTTCCCCAAGCACTGACAGGAGTGTTTGCTGAGCTCTGAGCCAGGAACCAGCCCTAAGCACTGCCAAGGGCTGTTTTGGGTTTGAAAACCCCAAAACAAACAGCAGTGATGTGGGACCTGGAGCAGGCTGAACTTCCTCAGCCTCCCCCCCCCCCGTAGTGCTGAGCTGCTCCCACGAGGCTGAGGTAAAGTGGTGCCATCGCTTGGGGCCCACCCACACCCCACCTTGCCTCAGAGGGGAAACTGAGGCCCAGAGGTGGGCCCAGCTGCAAGAGGGGACTCTGAGATTCAGCTTCTTCCCCTCGGTGCCCTGAGAGCACCCGGCTCTGTGGCCTCTGATACCCCTGCAGGCCTGCCCAGGACGCTCAACTCCTGCTGGCCTTCTGCCCCTGGTCCCCGGGGATAGCCAGGTGGGTGTCCGCACACCCAGGTCCTGTCCCCGCCCCGCTGGGGAATGCTGCCGGATCGCGGACACTTCCCCGCGATAAGGAGGAAGGTCGGTCCTGGCCCCTTCCGGGGCGGGCGCTCTGAGCAGCCAATGGGCAGCGGCGGCCACCTGCGGTGCCGAGGGCGGGCCGCAAGCCTGCGCCTTCCTGTCGCGACCGGTTCAGTCCACCGGGGTCTCTGTCCACTCCTTGGCAGGCGCTGCGCCCGACAGGGTAAGTTATGGGGCATTTGGCAGCACCAGAAGCAGCCTGTGCCCTGCCCCCTCCCCGGTCACCTGTTACAGCAATTGGCGCCCGGACGGTGTGAGCTGCGTCCAGGGGCTGCCCAGTTGCGTCCAGGGGCTGCCCGGCTGCGGGGAGCTTCCCCCTCCTGTTCTGCCCCAAGCACGGTGCCCACGCCGGCTTTGCTCTGGGGCGGGGCACGCGGGTCCCTCCTGCACTCAGCTACCCCGCGAAGAGCATATTGGCCTTGGGTCCGGCTGGTGCCTGCCCTGTGAGACAGCAGCTACAGTCCACGCTGGGTCCCTGGAGGACACGCGCTCTGAGTGGCGCTCTGAGGGCGCGGCCTGGGCTTCCTCTGAGACCACCCTGTGCCCCATCCCCCTCCCCACTCCTGATCCTGTGCTGCAGGGCCCTTCCCTTGGCTCACGGGGTCCCAGCACAGGGACCGGGGGGGGGGGTGCTTAGGTCAGCCCAGGCTTAGGGGATGCTGGCCCCATATCCGGCTGCACCTCTCTGTGTGGGGGCCACAGGGACCCTGCAGGGTCAGTCCCTTCAGCCTGAGGTGGAGGGATGGGTGAGGGTCCCACATTCCTGCCTCCATCTCCCCGGCGTGTGGGAGGCGTGCGGGAGGCGTGAACAGCGCCAGGCTCAGCCCTCTGACTCGCTTCCTCCCTGTCAGAGGGCAGAGGCGCCATCGGCTGCCCAGGACACTCACAGCGGGTCTGGCCGGGGCCTGGTCTCCCCCCTGCACGCGCTGCTCAGCCCTCGCTTACCTGCTCACATTCCCTGCACGCTCCTGGGGCAGCCCCGGCACTCCCAGCCCTGGGCTGCGCTGACTGGGACAGTGTGTGGGGGGGGGGCCGGGGGGCTGGTCACTGCCAACTGTCTCGGGTCTGCCGTGGGGCTGTTTGTGGGGCAGCAGCTCAGGGGGCTCGGGATGCGGGACAGGGGCCGACCCTAGACAGCCGCTTTTCTGTCGCCTGCCTTACTCCATGCGTGCTCGGGCCACCAGCCCTGCGGCCTGACCGGGCTGTAAGCTCACCCCGAGTCACTGACCAGTGAGGGACTAGCTGGCCCGCTGGGGACTGTGACCTGGGTGTCTCCTAGCTCAGTGCCCCGGGAAATCTGGCCATGAGCAGGACTAGGGCAAGCAGGTGGCCTGGCTGCTTCATGGTCCACGTGTCTCCATGGCCCCGCTGCCCCGGGCGCAAGTGAGGGTTCTGTATGGAGACCCTCTGTCTCTCCTCTGTCTCTCCCCGTCTCTCCTCCGTCTCTCCCCAGTATCTCCCCCATCTCTCCCCGTCTCTCCCCCCCATCTCTCCCCGTCTCTCCCCCATCTCTCCGCCATCTCTCCTCTGTCTCTCACCAGTCTCTCCCCTATCACTCCCCATCTCTCCCCTGTCTCTCCCCCGTCTCTCCTACATCTCTCACCTGTCTCTCCCCCAGTCTCTCCCGTCTCTCCCCCCCATCTCTCCCCCCCATCTCTCCTCCGTCTCTCCCATACCTCTCCCCCATCTCTCCGCCATCTCTCCTCGTCTCTCCCCCCCATCTCTCCTCCTCTCTCCCCATCTCTCCCGTCTCTACCCCGTCATCTCTCCTCTGTCTCTCTCCTGTCTCTCCCCCCCATCTCTCCCGGTCTCTCCCCCGTCTCTCCTACATCTCTCACCTATCTCTCCCCAGTCTCTCCCCCATCTCTCCCCCGTCTCTCCCCGGACTGTCCCCCGTCTCTCCCTGTCTCTCCCCCGTCTCTCCTCCGTCTTTCACCTATCTCTCCCCCTGCTCTCCCCCTTCTCTCCCCCGGCTCTCCCCGGCTCTCCCCCGGCTCTCCCCCGGCTCTCCTCCGTCTCTCCCCCTATCTCTCCCCCCATCTATCCCCCCATCTTTCCCCCGTCTTTCCCCGGCACTCCCCGTCTCTCCCCCGTCTCTCCCTCTGTCTCTCCCCCATCTCTCCCCGTCTCTCCCCATCTCTCCTCCGTCTCTCCACAGTGTCTCCCCATCTCTCCCCGTCTCTCCTCCGTCTCTCCTCCGTCTCTCCTCCGTCTCTCCTTCGTCTCTCCCCGTCTCTCTCCTCAGTCTCTCCTCCGTCTCTCCTCCGTCTCTCCTCCGTCTCTCCCTGTCTCTCCTCCGTCTCTCCACAGTGTCTCCCCATCTCTCCCCGTCTCTCCCCCGTCTCTCCTCCGTCTCTCCTCCGTCTCTCCCCTGTCTCTCCCCGTCTCTCCCCCGTCTCTCCACTATCTCTCCTCCATCCCTCCCCCTCTCTCCCCATCTTTCCCCGTCTCCCTCCGTCTCTCCCCAGTCTCTACCCGTATCTCCCCCGTCTCTCCTTTGTCTCTCCTCCATCTCTCCTAAGTCTCTCCCCTATCTCTCCCCCGTCTCCCTCCGTCTCTCCCCTGTCTCTCCCCGTCTCTCCCCCCCCCCCATCTCTCCCCCGTCTCTCCCCATCTCTCCCCGTCTCTCCTCCGTCTCTCCCCCCGTCTCTCCCCCGTCTCTCCCCGCTCTCCCCGATTCTCCCCCGTCTCTCTCCCCATCTCCCCCCGTCTCTCCCCCATCTCTCCCCTGTCTCTCCCCATCTCTCCCCCGTCTCTCCTCCGTCTCTCCCCCGTCTCTCCCCCGTCTCTCCCCGTCTCTCCCTCTCTCCCCATCTCTCCCCGTCTCTCCTCCGTCTCTCCCCGTCTCTCCCCCGTCTCTCCCCCGTCTCTCCCGATTCTCCCCCGTCTCTCTCCCATCTCTCCCCGTCTCTCCCCCGTCTCTCCCCGTCTCTCCCCCGACTCTCCCCCGTCTCTCCCCCGTCTCTCCCGTCTCTCCTCCGTCTCTCCCCATCTCTCCCCGTCTCTCCCCGTCTCCCCTCCACCATCTGTCTGTGCCCTGCCGTCTCTCCTCTACCATCTGTCTTGCTCTGCTGTCTCTCCTCCACCATCTGTCTGTGCCCCGCCATCTCCCCTCCACCATCTGCCTGCCCCGCGTCTCCCCTCCACCATCTGCCTGTGCCGCCGCTCTCCCCTCCACCATCTGCCTGGCCGCCGTCTCCCCTCCACCACCTGCCTGTGCCCCGCCGTCTCCCCTCCACCACCTGCCTGTGCCCCGCCGTCTCCCTCCACCACCTGCCTGTGCCCCGCCGTCTCCCCTCCACCACCTGCCTGTGCCCCCGCGTCTCCCCTCCACCACCTGCCTGTGCCCAGTCTCCCCTCCACCATCTGCCTGTGCCCCGTCTCCCCTCCACCATCTGTCTGTGCCCGCCGTCTCCCCTCCACCATCTGTCTGTGCCCCGTCTCCCCTCCACCATCTGTCTGTGCCGCGTCTCCCCTCCACCATCTGCCTGTGCCCCGCCGTCTCCCCTCCACCATCTGCCTGCCCCGCCGTCTCCCCTCCACCATCTGCCTGCCGCCCCGTCTCCCCTCCACCATCTGTCTGTGCCCACCGTCTCCCCTCCACCATCTGTCTGTGCCGCGTCTCCCCTCCACCATCTGTCTGCCTTGCCGTCCCCCTCCACCATGTGTCTGTGCCCCCGCTCTCCCTCCTCCATCTGCCTGTGCCCCGCCATCTCTCCTCTACCATCTGTCTTGCTCTGCTGTCTCTCCTCCACCATCTGTCTGTGCCGCCGTCTCTCCTCTACCATCTGTCTTGCTCTGCTGTCTCTCCTCCACCATCTGCCTGTGCCCCGCCGTCTCCCCTCCACCATCTGCCTGTGCCGCCATCTCTCCTCTACCATCTGTCTTGCTCTGCTGTCTCTCCTCCACCATCTATCTGTGCTCTGACATCTCTCCTCCACCATCTGTCTTGCTCCGCCGTCTCTCCTCACCATCTGTTAGTCTGTCCCCCATGCCCACTCCAACCCCTACCCCTTCCCACACCCCTTCGTGCACACTTTAGGCTAGTCCATGTGTAGTTCAGCTTCCTTGCCTAGCTGAGCGCCTCCTCCGGGCAGTCCCCCTTGATGTCTCTGGGTGGATCCAGCAGTTTGATGGTCCTGCCTGTGCTTGGCCTCTAACACAGCAGCTCTGTCCGTCTTCGGGTGCTGTGCCCTCTGAGCCCTCTCAGGGACGGGCCATCTGGATCGCTGTCTCCCAGCACCCCACACTGGGTCTGGACCGTGTCCTGCCCATTCTGCATCATTAACAGGTGACAGGAATCACCGCTTTTTCTGGATCCCCTCTACTGTGGGCACCCTGCGTCCATGAGCTTAGAAGGCCCAATGTCCTCAAGTCCAGCAGAGTACAGCTGGGGATCGAGGGGCAGCCAGACAGGCCCTAGACACAGCAGGGACAGGGACAGGCTGCCAGGGGAACAGCAGGACACAGGGCCAGTGGCACAGCCTGGCCCTGAGGGTGTGTGGACTGGCCTGCACGCAAACAAGAACTCAGGAAGTGGGGGGGGACAGGAGGGACGGGGTGCTAGGGGCGGGGCTGTGGGCCTGGCAGAGGGCTGGGCGGGAAGTCTGGCTGAGGGGGCAAATGGGGGAGACAGCTTGACTGGGGGGCGGTCTGGCCTGGGGCCCACCAGCTTTTTTTTTATGCCTTTTGGGTCACACCGGCGATGCTCAGGGGTTACTCCTGGCTCTGCACTCAGGAATTACTCCTGGCGATGCTTGGGGGACCATATGGGATGCCGGGATCGAACCCAGGCGGCGCAGGCCGGCGCGTGCAAAACAAGCGCCCTACCCGCTGGGCTATCGCTCCGCCCCGGGCCCACCAGCTTGGGGCACAGGTCCAGCCACTTTCCTCAGCCACCAGGTGATGTTATCTGGGGTCCCCTCTTCTGAGACCTCTGCTGTGGAAGCCCCCTCCCGACAGACACAGGGGAAGGAGCACTGTGCAGGGAGTCCAGCCCACGACCCGGCACACCCAGCCCAGAGTGGGGCAGCAGTCCTGAGCCCCGCCCAGATGGTCTGTGGCCAGGCGGGGCAGCGGGCAGACTGTCCACAGGCAGCAGGACCCTGTTCTCGATGCCCCAACCTCACCTTGAGTCCCCAAGTGCCCAAAGCCTTGCTGTCCCCTCTGCAGGGTCTTGGGGACCCTCGCAGCCCCCAGCCCTGCCCCAACTCTGCCTCCCTGCCCCAACTGGACTCCTGGTGGGGCTCGTCCCCGGGGCTGAGTGTGTCCAGCATGCAGATGCTGGCCTGTCCGTCTGACTGTCCTCGGCCTGTCTGTCCCTCAGCCTGTCTTCCCTGTCTGTCCCTGAGTCTGTCTGTATGACTGTCCCTCAGCCTGTTTGTGCCCCAGTCTGTCTGTCTATCCCTCTGTCTGCCTGACTGCCCCTCTGTCTATCTCTAAAAGGCACTGAGGGGGCCAGGAGTGATAGTCCAGCAGGGGAGGGTGTTTGCCTTGCATGCGGCCAGCCCAGGTTCGATCCCCGGCATCCCATATGGTGCCCTGAGCACACCAGTAGTAATTCCTGAGCATTGCTGGGTGTGACCCCAAAGGCAAAAATATAATAAAATAAAAATAAAAAATAAAAGGTACTGAAGGTCCCATTGGCTGACCCGGGGCGGGAGCATCACCTGATGCTCCCCAAGACTCAGTTTCCCCTTTGGGAATCCTGTCAGGGTCCTGTCCACTGTGCCATGCTTCCCTGGCCACCGGACCTGACGTGGGTTTCCACGGCCCCAACAGCCACCTGTGTCTGCTCTGTCCCGTGCCTCGACCAGCTGCCTGTAGCAACGTCCCTCACGAGCTTTCTCACCACCCTTCCTGCCCCAGCCTGGCCTCTCGGCCCTTTCGCAGAAAGCCTGGAGGCCCTGGCTGGAATGGGGAGGTGGCCCAGCGCCCCAGCGCTGGACACCGGGCCCTTGGGGGGTGAAGTCAGGGGCCCTCCCACCAGCTCAGCATTCCTGAGATTCACTGTCAGTGATTAACCAGCCTTGGGCCAGCCTCTCCTGGGCTTCCTCAGAACCCGCCCTGGGCCTGGGAAGGGCTCTGGGCCCTCTGGCCTGAACCCAAGGGACCTCTGCCTCCCAAAAGTCCTCCTAGGTTTCCACCCCTGGCTGCTGCTTTCAGTCCAGGCTTCTCCTGGTTGCTTCCTTGGGCCTGGCCTGGTCCAGTATTCTGGGCCTAGCTCTGTCTCCCCACCAGTCTGCGAGCCCCTCATAGGTGGGGGCCTGGGAGAGGAACTGAGGAAGTGGACCCCGACAACAGTGCGGGGTGCATGGGGCCTCCGTAGCCCAGCCCTGTTGGGCACCCTGCAGAATCTGGGGAGGCAGGCTGATTAGGGGGTCGTTAAAGGGGCCCGGCAGCTGCACCGAGGATCCCAGCCGGGCCTCCCCGTTGGGCCCCCACCCAAGCAAGGCTTGGGTGCTCCCGGTGGGGCTGAGAGGCTGTGCCCAGGGTCAGGAAGACCCCATGAACTCCACCCAGCCTTCTCAGGGCCCTGCCCCGCTGCCCCGCCCTGCGACCAAGGCCCCTTGGTGTCCAGCCCACGGCCACACGCCCATCAACATTTCCTTGTCCGGCCCCTTCCCAAGGCCCCACCCTGTGACCACGCCCCTTTGTCCCGCCCACAGCCACCTGCCCATCAACATTTCCTTGTCCCGCCCCTTCCCCGTGACCACGCCCTCAGTGCCCCGCCTCTCCCACTGCTCCTCGAAGGTCCTGGGCCCTTCTGCCGCGTCCTTGGTCCATGTGGATAAAGCTGGTCCTGGCTGTCTCAGTCGTCCACGGTACCCCTCCTCTGTTGGGCCCCCCTCCCGGGAGGGGCCCTAGCTCTTCAAGTCTGGCCTCCTGCTGTGGAGCAGTGACCGAAGGACAAAGGGCAAGTGGACGCAGTGATCCGGCACTTAAGACCCGCGGACTGCAGCCCCAGGCAGCTGGACAGGCCCTGCCCCCCTGACAGCGCTCTCTGGGGGCGGGGGGGGGGCAGCCCCGCCTGTGTGCGGCAGGACCGGCCACGGGGACTTCGAGCTTTGACTAGGCAGCACCCCTAGGGGGCGCAAGCCCCACTGACCTCTGAGAGGGGCTCCACGGCTTGATGCACATGGGAGCTAGCAGAGACCCGCCCACTATGCCAGGGGGAGTCTTGCACGCGTGCGTCCGTAGGGTGGGGGCTGGGGAAAGCCCTGCGGGGGGCCAAGGGTGCAGCTGTGGAGGCAAACAGGATGTGGGGCCCCGGCCGGCGGATGCAGCAGGATGGGAAGTGACCACACAGTGGACGTGAGCTGTCCACGCCCCTTCAGTGCTGCTTCCTGAGCCTGAACTTGCTCCAGCAAGGGGTTCATGGAGAGGGTCGTCAGCCCCCCAGCCCAGCCCCTGCCCATACCCCCGGCGCCCTCGACCCCCTTCCCCATGGTGCAGCCCCTGTGGTGTGCGGTGTGTCTATGTGATTGTGTGAGGGTGTGTCTGTGTTCACAGGTGACCTGTGTGGGTGTGTCTTTTCACGTGTGACTGTGTAAGGGTGTGTCTGTGATCATGTGTGACCTGTGTGGGTGTGTCTGTTCACATTGACTATGTGAGGGTGTGTCTGTGATGTCTGTGATCACGTGACCATGTGAGAGTGTGTCTGTGATCACGTGACCATGTGAGAGTGTGTCTGTGTTCACGTGTGACCATGTGAGGGCGTGTCTGTGATCATGTGTGACCTGTGTGGGGGTGTCTATGTGACTGTGTAAAGGTGTGTCTGTGATCATGTGTGTTCCTGAGGGCGTATCTGTGATCATGTGTGACCGTGTTAGGATGTGTCTGTGATCATGTATGTGAGGGTGTGTCTGTGATCATGTGTGACATTGTGAGAGTGTATCTGTGATCATGTGTGACCGTGTGAGGATGTGTCTGTGATCACATGTGGCCGTGTGAGAGTGTGTCTCTGATCACGGTGTGTGAAAGTATCTGTGATCATGTGTGACCATGTGAGGGTGTGTCTGTGATCACACGTGACTGTGTGAGGTGTGTCTGATCACACGTGACCGTGTGAGGGTGTGTCTGTGATCGTGTGTGCAGGTTGTATGCTTGTGTGTGACTTGTGAGGGTGTGTCTGTGATCATGTGTCACTGTGTGAGGGTGTGTCTGTGATCACACGTGACCGTGTGAAGATGTGTCTGTGATCGTGTGTGCAGGTGTGTATGCCTGTGTGTAACTGTATGAGGGTCTGTGATCGTCTGTGACTGTGTGTCTGTGCATTCTGGTGTGCCTGAGGTTTGTGTGTACATGGCATGTGTCTGTGCACATGCTTTTCTGCATGTGCACACGTGTGTGTATATTTCTTTGTGTGCATGTGCATCTGTGTGCTGGGTTTCCACACACCTGCGTGCTGTGTGTGCTGGGGGAAGCGGAAGCAGCAGTGCTGAGGCTGGTAGGGCGCGGGTGTGCGGGCAGTGGGTCACTTCCTCAATCCCAGCCTGTGGGAGCCCGGGAGTGCCGAGCTGGAGCGGGAAGGAGGGCAGCGGCGTCTGGGCTGCCTGCACAGGAGGAAGTGGGAAGGAAGCAGGGCGGTGCAGCGCCAGGCGGCCAGCGGGGCAGGGGGCAGTCGACGGGACTGGGAGCCCCGGGAGCATGTTGTCCCCTGGCCGGGTGACCTGGGAACTGCCTCTGGAGAGCCGGGCAGAGGTAGGGGCAGGGGCAGGAGGGACGGTGGGCACTGGGGCGTGGGTTGGTGGGCACTGGGAGAGGTGGCAGTAGAGGGACAGGCCAGGGACAGAGGGACAGGCCTGGGGCAGGCCGGGGCAGAGGGACAGGCCAGGGGCAAAGGGGCAGGCCAGGGGCAGGCCAGGGCAGAGGGACAGGCCAGGGGCAGAGGGACAGGCCAGGGGAAGAGGGACAGGCCAGGGGCAGAGGGACGGGCCTGGGGCAGGCCAGGGAGAGAGGGACAGGCCAGGGGCAGAGGGGCAGGCCAGGGGCAGAGGGACAGGCCTGGGGCAGGCCAGGGCAGAGGGACAGGCCAGGGGCAGAGGGACAGGCCAGGGACAGAGGGACAGGCCAGGGGCAGAGGGACAGGCCTGGGGCAGGCCAGGGAAGAGGGACAGGCCAGGGGCAGAGGGGCAGGCTAGGGGGCAGAGGGACAGGCCAGGGGGCAGGCCAGGGGCAGAGGGGGCAGGCTAAGGGCAGAGGGACAGGCCAGGGGCAGGCCAGGGGGCAGAGGGACAGGCCTGGGGCAGGCCGGGAGAGGGACAGGCCAGGGGCAGAGGGCAGGCCAGGGGGCAGAGGGGCAGGCCAGGGGGCAGAGGGGGCAGGCCAGGGGCAGAGGGGGCAGGCTAGGGGCAGAGGGGCAGGCTAGGGGCAGAGGGACAGGCCAGGGGCAGGTCAGGGCAGAGGGACAGGCCAGGGCAGAGGTGAGGGATAGCACCTGGGGGTCTGGGGTGGCCCCTCACTCGCGACGTGACAGTGCGGTGCTGGGGGCATGTCGGTGGTGCGGGGGCTTGTCGGCGGTTTGGGCTGCAGCTGGTGCCCCCTGGGGGCTGCTTTTGAGCCTCTTTCTTGGTCTTGGGGTGTCTCGTGCACCACTAACCCGGCGACCTCAGAGCTGGGTCCTACGGGACGAGGTGAGGGTGGGGCAGAGACCGCTACCTGGGGCAGAGTCGGGGTGAAGCCGGGGTCCGGGGGGCCTCCCTCCTGGTGCCCACTTTATGGGTCACAACAGGTGCCACACCCCGAGTTGGCAGAGCCGGAGGGAGGGAACGATCAAGGCTCGGAGGCCCCCAGTGGGCAGCTGGTGAGTCCCTGCTGGGGCGGGAACCCAGGCCGGAACCCGCTGCACCAGGTGGGCCAAGCCGGCCTGAGGCCCAGGGCCCACCCAGGCCCACCAGGGGCCCAGACCGCGAGAGGCCAGGGGGTGGGGCTCCGGGGCAGCTCCGCCCGCAGGAAAGGCCAGCTGTGTGCTGGCACGGGGCCGCCACTCCCCAGGGCCCCCACCTGCTGTCATGTCCTGGGATGGGGACCCAGCCAGAGAACGAGAGCAGCATGAGGGCACAGGGGCTCCCCGTCCTTCCGCCCAGCGTCTTCCTTCCAACATGGACCTTTCCTGGCCATGTTGTGTGTCCAGGCCGCTGAGCTAGGAGACCCCACGGCAGCTCAGGAAAGGGGTGCGGAGGTCACGGGGCCACCTGGGTCACTTCACCATAAGGCCACTCCCGGGAGCCCGTCCCTGGCTCTGCTGCCCTCACACTGGTCAGTGGCCATCAGCCAGCTGCCTGTTGCCTCCCTGCGCTGGCACAGACGCTCTAAACCGTCTTGAGCCTCTGAGGCCTGGGCAGCTCTAGAGAGGGTCCAGCACCACCTGCCCTAGTGGGGGCTGCCCACCGTGAAAGGCCTGGGGCAGGGGGCGCCCTCTCCGCTGTCCGTGCTGTCCCAGCACCCCGCTGACCCCCTCTCCCCCACACAGGTACCTGCTGGCCATGCCCAGACCTCTACGCTGAGCCCACGGGTGGGGACGGAGCAGCCTGCGGTTCTGTGGAGAGGCAGCAGCAAGGGTGGCCACGCCCACAGCGAGGCCATGAGCCCGTCTGAGGACACAGGGTCTGTGAAGGTGGCAGCCGCAGTCAGAGGTGGTGAGTGCCCGGGCGCCCGGTGTCAGAGGCGGTGAGTGCCTGGGTGCCGGTGTCAGGGGCGGTGGTGTCCGGGTGCCCGGGGATGGGCCCAGTGCCGTGTCGGCGGTGAGTGCCCGGTGCCCGGTGTCAGGGCAGTGAGTGCCCGGGTGCCCGATGTCAGGGGCGGTGAGTGCCCGGTGCCCGGTGTCAGGGCAGTGAGTGCCCGGTGTCCAGTGTCCTTTCCCTGTCCTAGTCCACTGCACCCTCCCATCTGCTCCCTGCGTCCTTCTGGAACTGCTGGAGTCTGGAGGTGGGGACATGGGGCCACTGACCAGGACCCAGGCCTGCTGGACCAGTAAGGGCCCAGGGTGCTCAGGACACTCGGGCTGGGGCCCTGAGAGCAGGGACAGAGCCCTTGCAGGGTCTGATGGGACGAAGCAGGGCCTAGACAGTCCCCTGGCATGGGCCCTCGTGGCTGAGGGGATCAGAATGGCCCGGGCGCTTCCCTCCCCAGCCCCTGCTGTCAGTGCCCCAGACACCTGCGCCTTGTGCTGATTCCTCACGGCCTTGCCCTGGGAAGGACCGGGGCAGTGGTTTGGGGTTGGGTGGGCACGGATTCTCCTGCAGCACCGCCAGGGCCTGTGCTGAGGCCACTCGTCCCTTAAGGCCCAGTGCTGGGTCACAGACAATCACGTGCCCCACCGGTGGGCAGCTCGGCCACGCCACGTGCCGGTGTGAACTGGGTCTCAGATCAGGCTGCTGCCAGGGGTTCCTTCTGCCCTGGCGTGGGGGTCTTGTCCAGGAAGAGGCCTCGGCTTCTCTCGCCCAGACCCCCGTCACCCCCCCAAGCTGTAGCTGGAAGCTCCCCAGGTCGCAGCCGAGGGAGGTTCCCAGGACCTGGTGGTGGGTGCTGGCTCCTGGCAGGGGATGTGGTGGTCTGAGGGCAGCAGAGACCAGACCCAGCTGAGTGGCGTGGGGGGGGACCCCAGGCACTCAGGCAGACTGTGCTGAACTTGAAATGAGTTTCGACTCCGGTCCCCAGGTACAGGCACAGGCACAGGCACAGCCACAGACACTGGTACAGGAACAGGAACAACAGGCACAGGCATTGGTACAGGCACAGGCACAACAGGCACAGGCACAATAGGCATAGGTACAGGCACAGGCACTGGTATAGGCACAGGCACAACAGGCACTGGTACAGGCACAGGCACAAGTACAGGCACAGGCACAACAGGCACAGGCATAACGGGCACTGGTCGGCCAACAGGCACAGGCATAACAGGCACTGGTACAGGCACAACAGTCACAGGCACTGGTACAGGCACAGGCACAGGCACAACAGGTACAGGCACTGGTACAGGCACAACAGGCACTGGTACATGCACAGGCACTGGTACAGGCACAGGCATAACAGGCACAGGCACAACAGGTACAGGTACAGGCACAACAGGCAGAGGCACAACAGGCACAGGCACAGGCACAGGCACAGGCACATCTGCAACTGCAGCGCCGAGTGGGTGGCACCTACTCTGTGAGGGAGTGTGGGGTGCCGGGTCCAGGCTTCGGTGCGGGGTGCAGGGCCAGGTGGGAGCTGGTGCAGTACATGGGAGGGGCCTGGGGCCGGCGTAGTCCGGCACACCTGACCTGCCCGCCCCGCAGACCTGACGCTGAGGCTGAGAGCCGTGAGGAGCCAGAGTGGGCGGCCGGATCCTGATCTGCAGCAGGCACTGCGGGGCCACCTGCGACTGCTGGAGAGTGACAGCCAGGAGCTGGCCCGCGCCCTGGGGGTGGAGGAGGAGGAGGAGGCCTTAGTAAAGGGCAGGGCCTGGGAAAGGGGCGGCCTGTTGGACAGTCTGGGCAGGGGCGGGGCCTAGGAGAGGCTGTTTGGGTGAGATGGGGCGGAGCCTGGGCAAGGGTGGGATCTGGGCGAGGGGAGGGGCCTGTGAGGGCGGTCTCACAAGGGGCGGGGCCTGGGCTAGAGGGTGGCCCCAGTTAGCAGAGGTGGGGCCTAGTGGGGATGTGCGGGGCGGGGCCTGAGGCTGAGCTGGTGAATTAGGGGCTTGCCAGGGACAGGGTGGCCTTGGAGAAGGAGGGTCCTCACCTGTGACCTCACCGCCAGGCAGTGCTGGGGCTTGGACCCCTCCTGTCTGCGCCCCAGAGTTTGGCCCCAGCCCGCTAACACCCGAACCCCTCACCCCTCGCCCCTCGTCTGGGCATCCTGGTGTGGGCGGGTGAGAATGAGCAAGGGCAGCGGCAGGTCCAGAGCCCGGAAGCCGCGAGGTCCTTGAGCCGAGGCCCACGGAGGGCAGCCTTGGGGGGCTGGGCTGGGGCGAGCCCTTCTGGGCACGGGCCCGCGTGCGGCCCGCCACGACGCCAGCGCCCCCACCTCGGTGCTCCCGACTCAGAGTTCTCTCGGCCCAGGGCTCCCGACCAAACCCCACCGCCCCGTGCCCCCTTCACCCAGCCGTTCCCAGCCTCGGTCCTCCCGCTAGGAGCTGTCGGCCAGGCTGCTGTCCATCCACAGCGACCAGGACCAGATCGTGGTCACCTTTAAGACGTTTGAGGAAATCTGGAAGTTCTCCACCTACCATGCTCTGGGTGAGCACAGCCAGAGCACTCCACCTTTAGGGGGCAGCCGGGAGCACTCCGCCTTTAGGGGACAGCAGGTGCCCACAGGCGTGCACAGAGCGGAGCGGGGAGGGGCTGCCCTGGGGAGCAGACCTGGTCTGAGGCAGGGAGTGGCCTGGCGGGAGGCTGAGCCAGCCCGTCCCCAGGCTTCACACACCACTGCCTGGAGCAAGTGCTGCTGGACCAGGAGCTCTGGCTGCTGCCCCGGGACGACCAGGAGGTGGCCTTGCGCGTGCATGTGGACCCTGCCGCCCTGCAGCAGACACACCAGAGCCTGTTGGCCCTGGAAGGTGAGTGAGCAGCACTGCCAGCGCCAGACGCCCGGGCACTGGGCATGAGCACTGCAGGGTGCTAGACACTGGGCACTGTGGGGTGTTGGGCACTGGGCACTGTGGGGTGCTGGGCATGGGCACTGTGGGGTGCTGGGCATGGGCACTGTGGGGTGCTGGGCACTGGGCACTGTGGGGTGCTGTGCATGGGCACTGCGGGGTGCTGGGCACCGGGCACTGCAGGATGCTGGGCACTGGGCACTTCTGGGCATGGGCACTTCAGGGTGCTGGGCATGGGCACTGCGGGGTGCTGGGCATGGGCACGGCGAGGTGCTGGGCACTGGGCACTGAGGGTTGCTGGACACTGGGCACTGCAGGGTGCTGGACACTGGGCACTGCTGGGCCTGGGCACTGCGGGTGCTGGGCACTAGGCACTGTGGGGTGCTGTGCATGGGCACTGGGCACTGAGGGTTGCTGGACACTGGGTACTGCGGGGTGCTGCACACTGGGCACTGTGCATGGGCACTGGGCACTGAGGGTTGCTGGACACTGGGTACTGTGGGGGCTGCACACTGGGCACTGCGGGGTGCTTGGCATGGGCACTGCGGGTGCTGGGCACTGGGCACTGTGGGGTGCTGGACACAGCACTGTGGGGTGCTGGGCATGGGCACTGCGGGGTGTTGGGCATGGGCACTGCGTGGTGCTGGACATGGGCACTGCAGGGTGCTGGGCATGGGCACTACAGTGTGCTGGGCATGGGCACTGTGGAGTGCTGGGCACTAGGCACTGTGGGGTGCTGGGCACTAGGCACTGTGGGGTGCTGGGATTGGGGCAGGTCCTGGGAGAGGGTCCGGGGAGAGGGTCCGGGCAGGGGCACTGGAGCGGGTCAATGAGCATGACCAGCTGCCGCCCGCACCCTGAGTGCCCCTGCCCCTTTGAAGGGCCTTTCTTTGTCCTGGGTCCTGACCACCGTGTGAGGGTGACTACTGGCCCCCCTTGGGGCAGACACAAGCCCCAGCCCCTCAGGCGGGCTTGGGGTCCCACAGGCAGAGACGGCTCCCAGCTCCAGATCACCCATCAGAGAGACAGCCCCCCCGGGCCGCTGGTCCCATTCCACCAGTAGGTACCAGCCAGTCCCTGCCCGCCCCTGCTCCCCTCCTCCCCTCCTCCCCTGCTCCCTCCTCCCCCTGCTCACCCACTTCATCCTTCCCTCTCCTCTCCTGCTTCTTCCCTACCTCACTTCTCTCCCACTTCTCTCTCCTGCCGCCCATGGACCACTTGCAGAGGACCCTTGCAGAGGGTACAAGGAGATGCCCCCCTCCCTCATCCCAGGTGTGGCCTCCGCCGCCCAACTGGCTCCCACCACTCTGTTCCTCCATGGGGTGTCGGCTCCCCCCCCCCCTCCCTCCTCCCCCTCCCTCCCTCCCTGGCCCTCCTTACCCCTCCCTACTGCTTCCCACCCCTCTCCCCTGCCCCATCCAGGGTCTCAGCTGTAGCTCCCTTTTCTCACTCAGGGCACTCCCAGGGTGGGCTTGAGAAGGAGCGGCACCCGGTGGGCCTGCGAGGCTTGTGTCTGAGGGTGGGTCTGAGCGGCGTGAGTGTGTCTAAGGGTGGGTGGTCGTACCTGATGGTGCCTGTGGTGGTGTCCAGCCTGCCCAGGCCCCCAGGCTGTCAGTGCTGTGCAGAGAGTCCCGTCTGTCTGTCCATACACCACAGGTGGGCTCTCAGGGGCTCCTGGGACCTCGGCGATGACCAGGACAGTGTGGCTGCAGCGCCTGAGGAGCTCCCAATGGGTCAGTGTCCCCAGACATCCGGGAAGGGCAGTGAGGAACCCCAGGGCGTGCCCGTGCAGGCCCGCATGGAGGAGCCCACCGCCGCACACGGGGCCCAGCACCCCTCATCCCCCTCAAAGCAAGCAGAAGTGGAGGGAGGCCAGGGAGGCAGCACCAGCATTCTAGAAGCTTCTGTGCATGTCCAGAAGCCGCCCCCCAGCCTGAGGCTGTGAGGCGCCGCTGGGGCGGCCTGAGCTGTGCCCCCAGACCAAAATCACCCGACGCCACTCAGTCCCTCCTTACGGCCCCGAGCCCCGGTGTCCCAGCCCAGAGCAGGGTCCTGTGGGGGCTAATGGGCACCAGGCGTGGGGATGCAGGAGGATGCTGACCTGGCCACTGCCCAGTGGGGGGAGGGGCAGGTGCTGACCCACGTAGCCCGTCTCTGGGCTCCTCAGCTCCTGGGCGACACCCCCCAGCCCGTGTTTGCGCCCAGCCTCCCGGGCATCTGGCCCAGGACCCCACAGCACTGACCTGCACCCACGCGCTCCCGCGGCCGTGGGCCTGGCCTCCGCAGTGGCCAACCGCCAGGGTGCAGGCCCCGAAGAGCTGAGCTTCCAGGCTGGGGACCTGATCGAGCTCCTGGGTGCTCGTGTGCCCAGCCTGTGCTGGTGCGTGGGGCGGCACACAGCCTCCGGGCAGGTGGGCTTCGTGCGGACCAGAGACATCTGCACACGGGATGTCGTGTCTGAGTGAGTCGGGTGCTCCTGCCCTTCCCTCACAGCTGGGGGCGCCTGAGCTGAGGCTGGCCGGGCCTCCCTTCCCCCACCTCCCCCCCCATCCTTCTCCCTCCTTCCCTGAAGCCAACCTCGTCTTGTCCTTAGGGCTCACATTTAGGCAGTGTTATTTCTTTTTTTTGCTTTTGGGTCACACCGGTGTTCAGGGGTTACTCCTGGCTCTGCACTCAGGAATTACCCTGGCGGTGCCGGGAACCATATGGGATGCCGGGAGTGAACCCGGCGGGCTCACGCAAGGCAAACGCCCTATCGCTGGGCTACCGCTCCGGCCCTAGGCAGTGTTATTTTCTGAAATGCCCCAAAACTAGGCCAAGACTTTCTTCCACATCTCAGAATAGCTCCCTCTCGGCTGCAAGGGTCATTCACTGTTTCCCGTCACGTTTCTTTTGTCCTTTCTGCAAATGCCCGGCCCTTCTGTCTGCACGGGGTCCCTGACAGAGCTGTGAGGGCTTTGATGTGGACAGTACCATTCTGCCCACCCGCCTTCCAGGGCATGGGCATTTCTGGCGGGGGTTCTGAGGTCGGCCCAGGAGCTCACTGGCCCCAGCAATTATGACCTGCAACGTGAGGCTGAGCAATGCCTGCTCCTGGGAGCCAGGGTCTAAGGGGATGGTGGCCTGAGACCCGTCTCTGTCCTGACCGTCGGGGTCTGGGGCAGGGCCGAGTTTCTCCCTGCTGGCGCAAGTTTCTCCCTGCCCACTGCCCAGGCTGGAGGAGGCCATCTTCCTGAGCCAGGACGGCGGGCTTTCTTCAGCAGCGAGGAACACTTGCCCGAGGAGGAGGCCAGACAGTTACTGAGCAAGATGGCAGGGCTGGACATGTGCATGGAATACAGCCTGGGTGAGTGGGGACGCTGACCGGGTCAGCCGGGGTGAGCGGGGAATGCTGACGGGTCAGCCATGTGAGCGGGGATACTGACCGGGTTGACCTTAGTGCGGCCCGGGTTTGGGGAAAGGACTTGCTCAGGGCGACGCCCTAGAGAAGTCTGTGAGCTGACGAGGTCTCGTGGGAAGGGGCTGCTCTGACTCACCCCACAGGCCCTGGACTGGCCTCTTCCTGCTGGCCAGACCCTGTGTGCACCCACAGCTGCAGGACACACCTGGCATGTGCGTCGGCCACCTGTGTAGACACAGGCACACACATGTCCCAAAATGCATGTGTCCCATGTGTGAGCCCATGTGCACACAGGTGTGCACATGACAGGCTGACAGCTGCACAGGTGTGTAATGTAGATACACACGGACATGCTTGGATGTCTGCGTGTATAGACACGGGGCCCTGCACCAGGAGTGTACTCACATGTGTTCCTGCACACATGCACAGCTGTGTACACACCACACAGACATGCATTTGGTGTGTACACACTCAGAGCCATTCACACACCCAGTGCACACTCAGGGCCATTCACACACCGGGTGCACACTCAGCCTCATACTCAGAGGTGTATACACTCAGGAACATGAACACATGGTGCACACTCAGGCACAGACACTCATACCCGTGTGCACACTCAACACACCCACAGTGCACACTCAGGCTTGTGCATGCTTACTGCCCAGCACTCCTAGGCACACTGAGAACTGCCTCCCTACATCCCGCCCAATTCCTTCCCAAACAACCTCTCGGGTGCCCTCAGCCTGGCGCAGCCACGGCCTCTCTGCTTTGGGAGGTGCACCGGGACCCTTGCTCCCGGGCTGCTGCAGCTGTGGGTGTGCGTGCTGGGCCACAGGTGACACCCACCTCCCTTGCAGACACGCTGGATGAGGCTGAGCGGCCTGAGGAGCCAGGTGGGTGTGCCCAGGTGGGTGTGCCCAGGCGGAGCAGCTCCGGGTACTGTGCTGGGCGGCGGCTGGGCACAGGCTGGTCGGCACAAGGCCCTCCTTCACGAGGCCATCGCCTCTGCTGTGGCAGTGAGCCAGGCTGGGCCCAGGAGGCCCCACACAGCCATATGGGCACCTCCAGGCTTTGCCCCTCCTGACCTCTCCCCACTGTCCACAGCTCCAGGA
Organism: Cryptotis parvus; assembly: GCA_021461705.1. Classification (NCBI taxonomy): domain Eukaryota; kingdom Metazoa; phylum Chordata; class Mammalia; order Eulipotyphla; family Soricidae; genus Cryptotis; species Cryptotis parvus. Next base: position 48,389 of record JAJIBD010032153.1, read on the forward strand.
GGGGCACAGCAGCCACGGGGCCGGTGTCCCTGAGCCAGACTCTCCCTCACCTTGGGGTTCGGGGGACTTGCAGAAATGCCTCCCCCTGGCCTGAACCCAGAACCGCCACGAGGCCCTGCAGAAGGTGAAGAACATTCTAGAACAATGCAAGTCCTGTCAGGGCAGCCATGAGGAGCCGGAATCCTGGGGTCTCCAGACCATGTCCAGCGGTGCCACAGTGCGGACACGGAGGAACCGGGCTTCTGCATGGCCACCACGGACAGCTGGACCGACCCTGAGGCCCTGCACAGCCAGCTGCTGGCCCTGAACGCGCCTGGGCACGAGGCCCGATTCCGTGGCCTGTACAGCCTCTCCCTGCCGGGGCTGAGCCGCGTGGCGGGTGGCGTGGACGGGAGCTGGTGGGACACCTGGCGCAGGCCAGGGCAGCTGCCAAGAAAGCGGGTCTCCCCATGGCCCTGGCCCGCCTCTGCTTCGTCCTGGGCCGGCTCTGCATGCGGAGGCTCAAGCTCTCCCAGGCCCGCGTGTACTTGAGGAGGCGCAGGCGGTGCTGGGTGGGCGCTTTGGCGATCTGGCCCTAGTGGCGGCCGTGTGCGCCCCACCTGGCAGCCGTGCACCTGAGGCAGAAGAACCGGGAGAAGAGCGCCCAGGTGGTGCCCAAGGCGGCGCGCTGCTCCTGGCCACGCCGGACCTGCAGGGCGAGAGCGAGGCAGAGGCTCTCCTGCTGGGCCAGGCCCTGCGGGGGCCGTGCTGGGCCGGAGCCTCCAGGCCGAGGCCGGGCCTGCTTCCTGCTGGCGCAGCACCACCGTCCGTCGCAAGCAGCCCGAGCAGGCTCTACCCTTTCTGGAGCGGCTGCTGCTGCTGCAGCAGGCCCTGGCAGCCCCCGGGCCTCCTGGCCAGTCCACTGCGCCCTGCTCCTGGCCACCGCCTACGGCCGCCAGTGCCTGCCGCGCCTGGCGCTGAGCTGCATCAGAGAGGCCTCGCTGCAGCCGTGGGAGTCCCGGCTGGCGCCCTGCACAGCGTGGCCCTGGCCCTGCGCCACGATCCCCGGGCCCACGGCCTGCCCGCCCAGGCTGCCCGCTACCTGTGGCAGGCCCTGGCGGCACGCCCTGGCCCGGCACTGCGAGGCCTGCTCTGTGCCAGCCTGGCACAGCTGCACGGTCTGCACGGGCGGCCACGACAGGGCCGCGGACCTCATGGCACAGGCAGCAGAGGCTGGCGCCCAGGCGGTGGCCACCGCATGCCGCACTACCTGCTGGCCCTCGCGCAGCTGTACCTGCTCGCGGGCAGAGCCCAGTGGCCCTGCGCATCCTGGAGGACATGCGGGCGCGGCGCCCCAGTGTGGAGCAGGAGGGCGTGATGGCCAACGTGGAGGCCATGGCCCTGCGGAGGACCGGCCAGACCTCGGGAGGGCGGCCGAAGGCTACTTCCATGCCCCTGGCGCCTTGCCAGGGCCTGCGGCACCAGCGCAACCAGGCAGTGGCCCTGGCCAACTTTGGGGGGGGCTGTGCGGGCAGGCGGGCAGGGCGCCTGGCCCAGCACTACCTCCTGCAAGCCGCCAGGCTGTTCTCCGGGCTGCCGGGCCGCAGCGCGGCCCGACCTCACCAGCGTGCTGCTGACGGCTTGGTGACTGGAGCAGCCGTGACCGCCGCCCCGCCACAGCAAGAGCTACTACGAGTGGGCCTTCCTGGTGGCCGTGGAGTCCGGCCACGTGGACAGTGAGTGCAGCTTTGGGCCCGTGGGTCGATATCTCCCAACATGAATGGGCTGCTCGGCCTTTGAAGGGGCCCCTCCCTGAGCAAAGCCTCAGTCAGGGGACCGGGGCCAAAGGGCGGGCCTGGAGTAAGAGGGCCGGGGCCTGGGTGCCAGGAGGGCCAGGGCCTGGAGGTGCGGGGCGGGGCCTGGGGTTTGGGGCGGGGCCTGGAGCGCAGGGGCGGGGCCTGGGTGGGAGCAGGCACCTGGATTGTCTCGGCTCCTGGGTACCCGACAGCGAGTGCTGGCGCCCCTGGGAGGAGAGTCAAGAGTGTCTCCCCAGCACTGGGTCTGCACCTTTCCACCTGGGGTCAGCAGAAACGTTGCTGCTGTGGCAAGAGCCCCACAGGGGTACGTGGTGGGGCGGGGATGACAGCCCCTCCCCAGGTGTGGCGGGACGCTGGTCAGTCTGGGCCATGGAGGCTGCAGCACGCGTGGGCATTGGGCACAGAAGGGGGTGCGTGCAAGGTCTGGGGGCAAGTGGCACTGCTTCTGCTCAGGGAGATGCAAGTTTGGGGTTGGCTGTGGGGCGCCAGGACACTGGGTGGGCGGTGGGCCCCACCGTGTTCCGGCCAGCCCGCGACCGGGAGTTCAGGAAGAGCCGTGGGCTGTTTTGTCTGTTCTCCCGAGGGCGGGGTCCCTCACTCCCCACTCCTCCTGGGCCGCACGGGGTTGGGGGCCTCTGGGCCCTTTGCAGCCTCAGCCTTGGGGCGGGGTCTTACATCCTGCCCGGTCTGGTCTGGTCTGCTCGGCTCGGCTCCAAGCGGCTCGCGGCCTCTCTCCTGACTCCCGACCAGGCCACGAGGAGGAAGCTGGTGGACGTGACTGGGCTCCCTGTGTCTCTGATGGCCGTAGACTCCACAGAGCAGCCTCTGTGGAGAGTGACGTGTCCTGCTTGCCCTTGGACAGGCCTCAGGGGTCATGGGCTGATGGGGTCAACCCCTAGTGTTCTCGGGTCATGCTCCGTCTTTTTATTTTTTCCTTTTTGGGTCCTACCTGTAAATGCTCAGGGGTTAGTTCTGGTGCTGCTGGGGACCATCTGGGATGCCAGGGATCGAATCTGGGCAGCCACGGGCAAGGCCAACGCCCTCCCCACTGTTTCATGCTCGCTGCCCAGACCGGCCACACTGGTGGCCCCCGGGCTGCTGCTGGTGGCTCTCTAGGAAGCTGCGCAGTGCTGGGACCAGGCGCGGCCCTGGGTCAGGCGAGGAGACTACCCTCACACTGGGCCCCTGGGTGCTAGCCCAGAGCTCGGCCTTGGTGCTCTTGCCCCAGCTCTCCTTCCTCCGCCATGGCCTGCCGGGGCCTCACGGCACAGAAGGTGTTCGGGCCCCTGTGGGCGTGGACTGTGGGGTGGCCGCGTCCCTGTCTAGTGCCTGGCCCTGTCCACCCTCAGCTGCCTGGGCTCAGTGTCTCGTGTCCACATGCGGACACGAGCTGTGTGGCTGACACCGTCCTCCCACCAGGCCAGCTGCAGGCTGTCCAGCGTCTGTGTGGCTTCTACAGCACCGTGGCGCCCGAGCGAGGCACGCAGTGTGGTCTACCACGAGCTGCAGCTCTCGCTGGCCCGCAGGGTCGCCGACAAGGGGCTGGAGGGACGCCTGCTAGAGACCATCAGCCGGCTCTACCTGGGCCTGGGCACGGAGCGGTGAGGCCCGAGGGGCGCGGCAGGGGGCCCCTCCGGGTGTGGCCGGGCAGCACTCACAGCCTCTCGCTCAGGGCGTACAGGTCGGCACTGGACTACACCAAGCGCAGCCTGGGCGTCTTCATCGACCTGCAGGAGAAGGAGAAGGAGGCGCACGCCTGGATGCAGGCCGGGAAGATCTACTACATCCTGCGGCAGACGGAGCTGGTGGACCTGTACATCCAGGTGGGCCGTATGCAGGGGAGCTGTTCGCAGGGGAGCCGTATGCAGGGGAGCCGTACGCAGGGGAGCTGTACTCCTAGGGACCCTTGTAAACAGTGACCCCTGTACACCCACGTGACCCCACCCAGTACCAGGTGACCCGGGCTGGCCCCACCCAGCACCCCTCACACTGCACCCCTGGACCCACAGCTGCCCCACTCCCACTCACCCCTCCCGTGCACATTACCCCCATGACTGGCCCTGCCCACCCTCTACCCTCTGCCTCATCCCCTACCCCCCAGGCCTCCTGAGGTGTCCTGTCCCCACAGGTGGCCCAGAACGCGCCCCTGTACACGGGAGACCCGCGCCTGGGGCTGGAGCTGTTCGAGGCGGCCGGTGACATATTCTTCAACGGGGCCTGGGAGCGGGAGAAAGCTGTGTCCTTCTACCGAGTGAGTGACCGTATGGGCTGTGTCCTTCTACTGAGTGAGTGACCACACGGGTTGTGTCCTTCTACCGAGTGAGTGACCACACGGGCTGTGTCCTACTGAGTGAGTGACCACATGGGCTGTGTCCTTCTGCCGAGTGAGTGACCACACGGGCTGTGTCCTTGTCGAGTGGAGTGACCACACAGGCTGTGTCCTTCTGCTGAGTGAGTGACCGCACGGGCTGTGTCCTTCTATCGCGTGAGTGACCGCACAGGCTGTGTCCTTCTGCCGAGTGGTGACCGCACAGGCTGTGTCCTTCTGCCGCATGAGTGACCGCACGGGCTGTGTCCTTCTGCCGAGTGAGTGACCACATGGGCTGTGTCCTACTGAGTGAGTGACCGCATGGGCAGTGTTCTTCTACCGAGTGAGTGACCACATGGGCTGTGTCCTTCTACCGAGTGAGTGACCACACGGGCTGTGTCCTTCTGCCAGTGAGTGACCACATGGGCTGTGTCCTACTGAGTGAATGACCACGTGGGCTGTGTCCTTCTGCCGAGTGAGTGACCACACGGGCTGTGTCCTACTGAGTGAGTGACCACATGGGCTGTGTCCTTCTGCCGAGTAAGTGACCGCATGGGCTGTGTCCTACCAGTGAGTGAGTGACCGCACGGGCTGTGTCCTTCTGCCGAGTGAGTGACCACATGGGCTGTGTCCTTCTGCCGAGTAAGTGATCACATGAGCTGTGTCCTTCTGCTGAGTGAGTGACCACACGGGCTGTGTTCTTCTACTGCGTGAGTGACCGCATGGGCTGAGTCCTTCTACCGAGTGAGTGACTGCACAGGCAGTGTCCTTCTACCGAGTGAGTGACCACACGGGCAGTGTGCTTCTACCGAGTGAGTGACCGCGCGGGCAGTGTCCTCTGCTGAGTGAGTGACTGCACGGGCTGTGTCCTTCTGCCGAGTGACCACACGGGCAGTGTCCTTCTACCGAGTGAGTAACCGCACGGGCTGTGTCCTTCTGCCGAGTGAGTGACTGCACAGAGCCCCCTTGGTGACCCTAGTAGGGCTGCAGACAGCACTGCCCCCTCACTTGTGCGACACGGGGACCCCCAGGGCTTTTGGCCTCCCTCCACCCTGGACAGAGGCAGGAAGACCCCTCAGGAAGTGCAGCCTGAGCTCTCAGCCACGGCAAGTGGCAGGGGCTGACCCAGAGGCGCATCCTGGGTCAGGTCCGACCGCCTCTGCTTGCAGGACCGGGCGCTGCCCCTGGCGGTGACCACTGGGAATCAGGAGGCAGAGCTGAGGCTCTGTAACAAGCTGGCCGTGCTGCTGGCCGAGCTGGACACGCCACAGGAGGGACTGGAGTTCGCTCACATGGCACTGGGGCTCAGCGTCACCCTGGGTGAGCCACCACGGCCAGACCTCACCCTCCAGCCCTGCCCTCACCCCTCCAGCCCTACCCTCACCCCCTCCAGCCCTACCCTCACCCCCTCCCTGCGCCAGCCCTCACCCCTCCCCTGCCAGCCCTCACCCCAGCCCAGCCCTCACCCCTCCAGCCCAGCCCTCACCCTCCCTGCCCCACCCTCACTCCTACCTGCTGCCCACACATACTCAGCCCCTGCCTTCTGTGAGGGTCTCAGCTGGAAGTGTCCGGTTGCTCCATGCTCGGGAGCCCCTTCCCGATGGGGTGTCCTAGAAAGAAGGGTACATACCCGTCCTGGAGGCTGTGGGCAGGCTGGGAGCTGGCACCGTGTCCCCTACCTGCTGCCAGGACAAGTGGGGCAGGGAGCGTGAGCATGGACAGAGCAGGTGTGCCCTCCTGCCAGCCTCACCGCCTGCCCGCCCACAGGGCACCGGCTGAACGAGCGTGGCCTGCCACAGGCTGGGCGCCCTGCACCAGCGCCTGGGCCAGGGCGAGCTGGCCGAGCACTTCTACCTGAAGGCGCTGGCGCTGTGCAGCTCCCCGCTGCAGTCCGACGAGGAGGCGCTGTACTACGTGAAGGTGTACCAGGCCCTGGGTGACATCATCTTCTACCAGCTCAAGGTGGGCAGGGCCGGGGTAGGCACGGGGAGCGTGAGTGTATCAGGGAGGCCGCCAGGAGGAGGTGGCCACCGGCTCACTTGGTCAGTCAAGCAGTTTTGGATATGAAAGGAAAGTGGGAGGGGATTGAGGGCTTCGGGGTCTGGGGAAGGGTCACCACCGCCCAGAGACCCACCTTGCCTGCTACAACCCAGTCCTGATGCCTCCTCCAGGAAGCCTGCTGGGCTGCATAGTGCCCAGTCCTGGATGCCCCAAGGGGGTGAGGCTGGGTGGGCTTTGTCTCCCCACTCAAGGGGAATGAGCTAGTGCCAACTAGCCCAGGGAACAGCCAACATCCTGGCTGCACCTGGGCCCCCTCAGAGCTGGAGGCGGGAGCTGGTCCCCGTTTCCTGCCTCTCAGCTCCGCAGCACCCCCTCTCCCCTTCGGGCCCCCACCAGGAGGCCCCCAACTCCCACACCGGACACGCCCCCTGCGGGGGTGCTGGAAGAACAGCCCCGCCCACTCCCCCGCCGGCCAGGGCACAGCTGTGCGCTGCTGACACCTGGTGCTCAGAGGTGGTACTGCACCTAGAGGGTTCGTGCCTGTGGACCAGTTGTCAACAGACGTGCAGAAACGGGCGCGTGGTGGAGATTTGTGTGCACACGGGTACTGTTAACACTCGCTACCCCTTTGCATATGAGTGCATGGACACATGTGCACATATATGCACAGGCAGGCACACAGCACCACCTTAGGCCCAGTTTAGTGGTTCCTTCAGTTCTGTTGAAAAGTCTCCTCCAGGAAGCCCTCCGGTGGCAGCCTCGTTTTCAGGTGCCTCCCGGGCCCACTGGGCTTCTTCCCCAGCCTGGCTCCAGAGAGTGGCCGCCAGCTGCCACGTCTGTTTCTGCTGGTCCTGGGGACTGGGCCCACCCTGGGATACCCTAAGGTGCTGGGTGGCAGGTGGCGGGGACCGGCCAGGATGGGTGCAGGGGGCCCTGCAGTGTGGGACATGCGAGGCCTCTTAAAGGGACAAGCAAGGCAGCATGTGCTAAAGATTCTAGTGAACACGAGGGCCTTTGCTGGCCCCTGGCGGCTGCAGTGTGTGTGCTGTGGCCTGGGAATCGGGGTGGGGGCAGCCGGGGTGAGGGACCCAGGCCCATCTCCCCACAGGACCCCTTTGGCGCGGCGGGTACTACCAGCTGGCGCTGGCGCCGCCGTGGACCTGGGTAGCAAGAAGGCACAGATGAAGCTGTGTGGGCGCCTGGCCACCATCTACCACCACTTCCTGCGTGACCGCGAGGCCTCCCTCTTCTTTTACCAGAAGGCCCGGGCGCCGCCACGGAGCTCCGTGGCCGCGGGGCCCTGGGCACCCCTGGGACCGTGGGCACCCCTAGGCTCCTGGGCACCCCTGGGACCTTGCGGCCGTGCCCCATGGCTGGCCCAGGCCCCGCTGCCCTGATGCCCACCCGGTCCTCACACACCCTCTCATTTTTGGGAAGCGGGCTACAAGGGCCAGACCTGGGTGGCCTTGCCCAGGGATCCAGGATTTCTCAGGCCAGGCTGACCCAGAGCCTGAGCATTGCTGCCCTCAGTGGGGTTCAGCAGGAAGGGCTTGGGTCTGGGGGGCCCTGTGGGGACTCCTAGCGTGTGGCCTCGCGCCCTGCCTGTCCCGGGGTCAGCACCCGCACTGCTCGCTGTTGACCTGAAGCACAGGTCGGCCCGTGCTGGAGGAGCAGCAGGGGCGTGACCCAAGCCTGGTCCCCGATGCAGGGTCTCAGGGCCCCGGCCAGCTGCTGAGGCTGTGAGGGCGGGTCTCCCCCATTCGGGCTGCAGGGACAGCCCAGACGCGACACCATAAATCACTTCTAAGCCACCCGCGGCTCCATCTCTCTCATGACCTGAACAACAGTGGGCTCAGACCAGGCGGGCTCAACCAGTGACCCCCAGATGCTGGGGTGTCCGCAGGCACCATCCAGCCTCGCGTCACGGGGGAGCTGAGATCACACGTTGCAGGCCTGGTGGGGGGCGGGGAAAGGGCCCAGGACTCCGTCTCTGGCTCTCTCTGTCCTCAGGTTCTGGGTAATGAGCCGCGTCTGCTTGGCGGTGCCGGAGCGTCCCAGTTTCCCCACCAGAGGGCAGCAGAGAGTTTTCTGGATGGGCACTGCCCTGTACTGGGAAGGCAAACGGGCTGTGTGATGAGTGGACGCTGCAGGACAGCTGTACACAGTGACCCGAGGATGCAGCTCCAGTCAGGGTCCCTGGGTGCTGGCTGGACCTCGGCTACCCTGCTGGCCCACTGCCAGCACCCCCAACTGGACTCCCTGAATCCCACCCCACCTGCTGTGCCCCAGGCCCCTCTGTGCCCCTGCACGGGCCCTGCTGGCACCTCTGGAGCAGCTGGGCAGCAAACCTGCCCCTGCCTGATGGCTGTAAGTGAGGTTCAGGTGGCGCAGAGCTACTTGGGGGCCTTCTCAGCCCATGAGGGGCTGTTTCCCATGAGTGACCCGAGGGCTGCAGGGAAGCCTCAGCTCCAACTGCTCCCAGACTGGAGGCTGAGCCGTGCTCCACCCAGCACCTCTCAGACCCTCCGTTCCTTCTTCCACTGGGACCCCAGCCCCTCTCCCGCCTTCGGAGAAAGAGGCCGTGTCCTGGCACACGGGCCAAAGGAGTACCCCAAGGCTTGGGTGAGGGGAGAGTGTGTGGCTGGGGTCCAAAGCAGACCAGGTGTGGCCAAACCCCCCAAAGAGACCCAGTGACTGAGGTCCTGGGGGAGGCTGCTCTCCCGGTGGGCCTGCTCGAAGCAGCCCGGCCCCCTCAGAAGGGGCAGCCATGCACTGCCCAGGGAGGGGTCACCGGGCTGAAGGCCTCGACGTCGAAGCCCTCCTGGCAGCCCCTTCCCAAACCGCCTCCGCTTCCTGTCGGCACACAGGGTCCCCTGGGCTCTGCCCGAGACCCAGCAGGAGTCGCTGCTCCCCACCCCCACCCATGCCCTGGGTTCTGCCGCTGCACTGCACAGTAGGAAATAGGGGCGTCCCCCAATACACGGGGACACCGTGTCCCTGCGGTCCTGTCCGTAGCCTGTGGGTCCTGTTTGTGGACAGGGATTAGGAGGCCTGAGCTGAGACAGTCACTGCGGGGTGGGAGGCCTGTTGTGCAGCCAGGGTGGAGCTCAGTGTGCAGAGCGGGCGGGCGCCAGGCAGCTGCCCAGGACAAAGGACACGCCCATTCCCAGCGTCATGACCTCTGCTTTCTGGGAAGCTCTGGGGCCACACCGGGCCAGGTCACTGAGGAAGGACTTTCTGGGGTCCAGATCTTGGGGACAGCTGGCCTGGCTGAAGCAGGCCCGGGACCCCCTGAAGTCCTGTAGGTCTTCATCAATCCCCGAGGGCTGACCTGGAACCGGGAGAAGGTCCACCCCCCCCCCCCCCTGCTGCCGTCAGCCATCTTGGCACAGGGGCACGGAGCCCCCCCAAACTCTCCAGGACTCTGGCGCCTCCCATGCTCTCGGTTCCGGGCCCTACATGACCGCAGCTTGTGTAGTGACCCCAAGGCCGCTGAGCCCAGGGGTCATTAAATGCCCACCTGGCACCGTGATATGCACATATCGCACTCATGCACACACGTGTCCTGAAATGACAGTGTGGACCTGCCCAAGGCCACCGAGCCTGGCAGTACCCCAGGTAGGGTCTCGTCCCAGGGCTCGTGGAGTGGCCACAGCCACCAGCCTGTCTTGCTGTAGTCAGGCCGGCTGATGTGTGTCAGCCTCACTGACCCGGAGTCCTGACATCCTCCCGTATGTTGGCAGCGGTGACCTCGAGGGACGCTCCCTGCTGGCCAGGTGGGACTGGGGGCACTGTGCTCCCCTGCCGGGTGGGGTCCCTCCCCTGATGTCTGGACCATCGCCCTGGGTAGGAACAGCTCAGACCCTGGACCAGCGGGTGCCCCCCACGGGCGCCCCACTGCTCCAGCCCCTTCTCACCCAGCGGGCGACCTTAGTGTGGAGAGACTGTCCAGGTGCCCTGAGATGTCCAGGGGCAGGTGGACAGAGAAGGCACATGGAACAGTGTGACCTAGACACCAGACGTGAGGTTTTACAGTGGAGCAGAAAACGGGTGACCAACGCCATGTGGGGGCTCAGGGAAATGGGGAGAGGCAGAGCTGGCCCAGGGGAGGGGTGCAGGGGGCAGCCCAGGTAGGAAGGCCGGTGGGCAGGCAGAGCTGGGACAGAAAACCAAGGACCGGGGAGCCCCAGACCAGAAGGGAGAGGCCCTGAACCCAGGCCACCCAGAGAGGCCAGGCCGGAGGCGTCCAGGCAGCAGGAGGGGGCAGGAGGGACATGTTTGGGGGCTGAGCTCAGCTGCTGGGCAGCCGCCCGGGCCCAGAAATGCCGTGTCAGCAAAAAGCTGGGGAGGGGAGGGGGGGGACCTCCCGACTGCAGCTTCCTGCCTGCCGCAAGGAAATGAGGGGCTGCCACAGGCCGGGGGTCTCATGCAGAGCGAGGGCCACGGATGTGCAGCTGGGGGCACGTGCAGGGGGTGGTCGTCTCTGAGCACCCATAGGTGCTCTCCCACGGCACCATGTCAGCCCCTGCCGGCACTGTCTGCCTCCTCCAGCCCAGGGACCCTGACTCTGGCGCTGGAACTAGACTCTCTTCCTCAGGCCCTGCCCCCCTGCATGATCCCTGCTGACCCTGCCCAGCCCTGTGGATGCCCCTTCCCCTCCGCCTGCTGGTGCCTGCAGCCCCCTGCCCCCCCATCTCTCCCGAGCTGGGCTCCCACAAACACAGACGTGGGTGTTTGGTTTTCCACATTCCCAAAACACACAATCTACAGTCCATCAGGATAAAGTGTCAGTCCCTGTGGCCGGATGTGACTGAGCTGAGAAAAGGACGGACGGTGACCCCTCCAGTCTGGGCCACCCAGAGGACACGACCCCTGCTCCAGGGATGGGCCCAGGAAAGGGGTCACGCAGCACAAGAGTCCTCGCGGGAGACAGGAACGTCCGAACACCCCCGAGGAGCTCGGCGTGTGCTGGGAGTTGTGCTCACGAAGCCCATGACACATCCGCCTAGCTCGGAGTCTCCGAGTGTATAGGGTGCTGGTCTCAAACACTCTCTCCCGGCCTGCAGCGCCACCGGGTAGGAAATGGACTCTGGAAACACATTCCGGGGTCTGGACGGAGCCCGCAGGGTGCCGGGAGGGATGCCAGGCGGCAAGAGGTAACAGATGGGTCAGGAGGGCCGAGGGAGGGGGCCCAGATCCTCAGGTCTGGGACAGAGACCATGGGGGCACTGGTGACAGGACGGGGGTGTCTGGGCTGTGAGTCTGGGGTCCTGCTGGGTCAGGGACCCCACTCGGCCCCTAAGCATTGGACCTGGTGCCCCCCCAAAGCCCCAGGGCTAAACGGCTCCTGCGAAGTGCCCAGAGCCCAGGCTCCAGGCACTGCCACCCGGGCTGCCCACGGGCCAGCAGGCAGACACAGCGACAGCCTCTCTGGAGGCCCACCCAGGCTCGGGAATGACAGAGGGGCTCAGACCCGCCCGGCGGGCGTGCCCAGTCCCGTCTCCGACGCCCACGGAAGAGGCTCCGGTTGCAGAGTCTGAAGGACACGTTTAGCACCGAGCAGCCCGCCCCGCCCCCTCCCTCCAGCCCCCTGGTCAGTGTCGACCCTCACGTGAGTGTCCGCAGGTATCTGGGTTTGGGGCGAGCGTCCAGCCAGTTACCCACAGCCACGCACGCCCCTGTAAAGTGGCTCCACGCGGACTGTCCCCAGAGCCCCTGCCAGCCGCTGGCCGCTGCTTACCGTATTTCCCGAGGGAGGAGCAGACGCCTGAGCCCCGCCCACGCAGACACTGAAGGGCTGGGGCGGAGCCATGCCAAACCAATCATGTGGAAGGGGCGGGAGGTGCTACAGGTTCAGCCAATTAGAGCTCCGGGTTGCGAGAACCGGGCTATGGTGGGGGCGGCACCAGAAAAGGGGCGGGGGCCCGACCGCGGCTCCCGCTCCCGCCCCTTAGCCCTGTCCCTCCACTGGCTGCCCGCGGAAATAGCCCTCTCCTTCCTCCCGACATTGGGGCTTCCGGGAAGCTCTGAAACCAGAGCCACGCGGCCGGGCCTCCCACACGAGGGGCCCACGGGGGCTCACGGGGCCTCACCCCGCTGGAGGGCGAAGTGCCAGGCCCCCAGGCTGGCAGAACTGAGGTCCAGTAGACCCCGGCCCGTGGGCTTCAACACCTACAGGGCCCCAGGCTCGGTCCTGCTCTGGGGGCCCCTCCATCCTCACTGGGCTTCTTTTTGGGGCCACACCGGTGGTCAGGGGCTTACTCCCAGCTCTGCACTCAAGGGTCACTCCGGCCGGCTCTGGGGACAGTATGTGGCAGGGACAGGCCCCGCATCGGAGGACATCCCCGCTGTCCTCTAGAGACCATTCCGTTTCACACGAGGACAGCAGCTCTGGAAGGGCCACCCAGGGAGGGCAGCCATGAGGGCGGGAAACTGGGCCCTCCACACCCCTGACCGCTGGGAACCCAGCAGTAAGCTCTGACTTCCCCTCCACACCCAGAAGGCGGACGCCAGGCCCAGTGGGACCTGGGCAGAGCCATAGGTGGGCACCGGTCCCGCCCCAGGTGGCAGCCCTGTGAGGATTGTGGGCCCCAAGGTGGCTGTAGCAGAAGCAGCTCTCAGCAGGGCCAGGGGAACCACGGAAGGCGGAACTGCCCTGACCAGCTGAGCCCCAGCACAGAGGAGTGGGTAGGTTGCCACCTGCTGGGAGCAGGGCTGGGCAGAGGGTCAGCCTGGGGGCGGTGCCTGCTGCCCAGGGGCAAGGGCAGGGGCACGGTGAGGGGTTAAGAAAAGAGACAGATGGGGCTGGAGCAACAGCACAGCGGGGAGGGCATTTGCCTTGCATGCACCCGACCGGGTTCGATCCTGGCATCCATGTAGTTCCCGAGCACCACCAGGAGTAATTCCTGAGTACAGAGCCAGGAGGAGCCCCTGAGCATTACCTGGTGAGACACAGAAAAGCAAAGCAAAACAGAACTATAAACATAATCATGGGTTGAGCTGGACATAAACAGAAGTGAAGCACTTCCTTCAGGGAAAGGAGAATCTCTCAGGGGCAGCACTCAGGGGGGCAGAGCTGTCTGGATTCTGGTCCCCAACTTCAGGGTCGCTGAGTGGAGCCCTCCGGCCCCTGCTCCACGCTGCACCTCAGCTTGCAGTCAGAACAGAGTGGGGGGAAGGGGCTGAGCCCCCAGTGGACACAGCAGGCACCCCCACGTGCTGCTGTGGAGACCCCCGCCACCACCACCCTGTGGGTGGGCTTCTCTTGGTCGAGAAGGCAGCCAGCAGGCCCCAGGTCCAGCACAGCAGTCCGGGCCCCTTCCCCCAGCCCCTGACCACCATCCCCAGGCAAATCCCTGAGCTACGCTTCCTGTCACTGCCCCCAAATAGCTTGAGCCTGAGACATCATCTTGGAACCTCACCCACACAGTCACCCGAGCCTCCACTGCTTTTGTCTCCATGGAACCAGACACAGCCCAGGACGTCAGCCCCACGCACCCCCTGCTCACCATGCAGGTGCCCAAGAGTGGCGGCCTTCCTAGCCTCCCACTCCTTCAGACTCAGAGCCTACACCAGGAAGGGCCCGCAAGTCACCGGGCGGGCCCCTTGGCCTGTGGGCACCTGATGCTGGTGCAGGTCAGCCCTTGCAGGCTGTGTGACCTCAGGCATTGCACTCACCCTCTCTGAGCCTTGAGCGCCTTCTCTTTTAAAATAGGGGTGCCAGCAGCGGTGACTTCATGCATCTCCACGGGGGGCAGGCGCCGTCGCCGTGAGCCTGGGGGGCAAGAGTTAGGAAGTGCAGGGGGTGAGGGTGAGAAGCCAGGTGTTTCCTGGGTGCTCCTCGCTGTGTGAGGTCTCCAGGAGATGGACTGCAGGCCAATGCTGTGCGGGGCCCTTCTGAGTCACGCCTGTGCTGACCCGGTATTATCGCAGGCCGAGGTGTGGCCAGGCATGATCGTCGGGGCCCCAAGTGACATAAGCTGTGATTTCATCTGAGGCAGCCCCAGGCCAGAGCAGAGCAGGGACTGGGTGGGGTGGGGGTTTCCAGGGGCGGGCCCTACCCAGCCCAGGCCCAGCCTTGAGGGACTCATAGTGCCCTAATGGGAGACCCCCAGTCTGAGGCTGGACCCGTTACCCATTCGTCCTTCTTGCTGCGGGGGCCCAGCGACCGCTCCCCACTCAGGACCCCAAACAAGATCACTTTTGACAGCAGGATCCCTTCTGGGGGTCCAGGCCCTGAGACTCATCATGCACACGCCCAGAATCCGGGGGCCCCCCAGAGAACCATCCACACGCGCACACAAACTGCTGCTCCGCAGGCTGAGGGACATGTGGAGAGCCCCAGGGAGTCGGCGGGCGCAGGACTGGTTGTGTTGGGAACCACTGACCCCAGGGGGTCTGCTGGGGCGCCGAGTGTGTCCGTGGAGGACAGCACCACGGCCTGCTGGGTACGGGGCAGAGAGGGGCACTGCAGGCCACCTACAGGGCCGGCCAGCAGGCAAGGGGTGTCCCCACAAGCAGAGCCCAGGTTCTTCTGCCCCTGTCTTAAGACCCTCAGTTGCTCACTATATATGAGCAGACGAACCTGCACATACACACAGCACACATAGACACACACACATACACACAGCATACACACACACACACAGCATACACAAACACACAGAGACACATGCACGCACAAACACATTCACAGACACATGCACACACACATACACACAGCATACACAAACACACAGGCACACACAGACACACGCACACACATGCACACTCACAGACACACACAGACACACACATACACACAGCATACACAGACACACAGACACACACTCACACACACGCACACTCACAGACACACACACGCGCACACACATGCGCACACACAGACACACACATACACACAGCATACACAGACACACACTTACACACACATGCACACTCACAGACACACACAGACACGCACACACACGCACTCACAGACACACACAGACACAAGCACAGACACACACCCACACACCGCACTGCACCTGGGCAGGCCTGAACAGCCTCCTGGGAAGAGACTCCTCAAAGCACCGGGACCCCAGGGACGGGTGGTCTCCCGGGGTCCTGGTGGGCTGAGCGGAGAGGACTGGGTTGGCAAGGGCCGGTTTCCCCTTTCAGCCCAAGCTGCCATATGCCTTCCCCTGAGCCTCAGTTTCCCCTCCTAGGGGGGACAGGAGTGCCCTTCTCGAGGCAGCTGTGAGCAGGAACGTGGCCCCTAGCCAGTGTCTAAGATCCTGGTTTCGCCCGCGAGCCCCTGGTGGTGGGGAGTGGGCTAGACCCAGCCCCCAGGAGGGCCGGCCAGGGGCTGCAGAGCCACAAGCGCCCTATAGAGGGCACTGTAGCCAGAAGAGGCCGGCCAGTGGCTCTGGACGCTGAGACTCCCATCCGCAGGGGGCGTGGGGGAGCGAGGAGAGCGAGAATCGGGTCCTGACGGCGTCTCCCCATTCTGCACCCCTAGACAGCCTTCCCTGGGTGGACGCCCACCTGCCCGTTTCTGCAGCACCGCCCGCTGACCCTGGGTCCTGGGAGGTCTCCAAGCAGAAGGGTCATCCAAGGGCCCTTCGGACAGGGGAGCCCTGCCCCGCCTGGCCCTGTCCTTCCCGTCTGCATGGTCCCAGGCCCTGTCCTCCGTACTGCATACCCTGTCCCTGCTCTGCTGGCCCTGCTCTGCTGGCCCTGGGCGGCGCTCCTCCCGGCACAGCCCCCGCTTCCGGGCTACAGGACCCTGCAGTCTGCCCAGCACGTGCACCAGCTCCGGGGCCTGCCTCGGGCACAGGTGGGCTCGTGGCCACCCTCTGAAGGCCACCTAGTCCCGCGGGTAGGCGAAGGTGGGTTCCAGCTGTCCTGAGCTGTCACTGTCACCTGGGGAGTCTGGGCTCGTGTGGCTGGTGCGGGTGAGAGTTCAGGTGCCTGGGACGTGCCCTCCGGGCCGGCGCTGGCCAGGGCCGGCGGCTCTCGGGCGGGCGTCGGAGCCCAGGCGGCGGGGACGGTGGGTCGCGGCCAGGAGGGGCGGGCGGGGGGCGGGGCCGGCGGGGCGGCGCCTATAAGGGCTGCGGAGGGGCCGCGGCTTACAGCTCCGGCCTCGGGACCCGCGCGCCCTGCCCGCCCGCCGTGCACCCCACCGTACCTCGCGTCCCGGCGTCTGCCCGGTGCGCCCCGGCCCCCGCGTCCCGGCCGTGCGCGAGAGCCACCCCGAGTCGCCTGCGGGCCCGAGTCCCGAGCTGTCCCCCGCACCCCGCCGGGCCTCCATGCAGGCGCGCGCGCTGCTCCTGGCCGCGCTGGCCACGCTGGCGCTGGCCCAGGAGCCCCGGCGGCGCCGTGCCCCGCGCGCTGCGACGTGTCGCGGTGCCCGAGCCCGCGCTGCCCGGGCGGCTACACCCCGGACCGCTGCAAGTGCTGCCTGGTGTGCGCGGCCATCGAGGGCCAGGTCTGCGGCCGCCCGTCCGACCCGCCGTGCGGGGAGAGCCTGGAGTGCCGGCGCGGCGCGTGTCGCTGCCGCTGGGCGCAGCCGGTGTGCGGGAACGACGGCAGCACCTACACCAACCTGTGCGCGCTGCTGGCCGCCAGCCGCCGCGCCATGCACCTCTCGCAGCCGCCCGTGCGCCAACTGCACAAGGGCGCCTGCTCCTCGGGTAAGCGGGCATGGGTCGGGTCGGGCGGGACACTGGGGCAGCGGGTTAGTGCTGCCCAGAGCGCTCCCGCTAGTGGAGCAGGGAGCTGTCCCCGCCGTCGGTGGCCCCAGGGCTCCCGGGGTCTCCCCGCCTCGAGGTGGGGTCTTCGTTCTTTCTCACTATACCAAAAAGCGCTTCCCACGGCCCCGAGCCAGAGGAGGATGAGGGCTGAGTCCCGCCCTTATACTCAGAGCAGCACCACACTGTTTTTTTTTTTTTTTGGGGTCACACCCGGCAATGCTCAGGGGTTACTCCTGGCTCTGCACTCAGGAATTACTCCTGGCTGTGCTCGGGGGACCATATGGGATGCCGGGGATCGAACCCAGGCCGGCATGGGCTGGCTGCGCAAGGCAAACGCCCTACCCGCTGGGCTATCACTCCGGCCCCACACTGATTTTTTTTTGGTTTTGTTTTTTTTTGCTTTTTTGGGGATCACACCGGCAGTGCTCAGTCAGGGATTACTCCTGGCTCTGCACTCAGGATTTACTCCTGGCAGTGCTTCAAGGACCGTGTGCTAGGCGGAAACCCTCGCCGCTGTGCTCTGGCTCGCCCGGCCCCAGCACCCACACTGTTGCCCGTGGTCTGGATGTGTTTGGGGTGCCGCTCTGGGAGCTCCTGCCCGTAAGCTGCTGATGACCGGCTCTGCGTCCCAGGCTGGCCTGGGCTTCCCCCCGGGTGCAGTGAAGCCTTTAGGTTGAGGGTGTCCAATCAGAATCTTACCCTTCCAGGGGGTGCTGTGGGAAGGTGGGGGAGGGGGACGGGGAGCAGCCCGGGGCAGGCAGGGAGCCTGCAGCATGAGAGACACCAACATCCACGTGTGCAGTGTGCGCTTGTGTGCGCATGTGTGTACTGTGTGCGCGTATATGTGTCTCAGGTCGGTACGCATGCGTATGTGTATACTTGCATGTGTTTTGCTGTGTACTGTGTGCGCCTGTGCTTGGTGTGTGATGCCAAAGCTGGAGGTGACAGACCCGGTCAGCGAGTGTCTGCGCCTCTGTGCTGGCTCCAGGCGGCTGCTGCTTTCTGAAACTTCCAGGTATGGTGCTGCCTCCTGTCACCAGCATCTGTGGGGTCCCGAGACAGGGCGGGAGCCCAAAGGGTGCCTGGGTGTCGGCAGGCCTCCGGCAGCTGGGGCCCATGAACCTGGGTACTCACGGTAGGGTTAGCTTGGGGGTCAGGAGCGCTTTGAAATCAGCTGCTGGCCCAGAGCCGAGAAGGGATCCCAGGAACTGCCTGGACATTTCCAGCTTACGATGCCCGCACATGGGATCGACGGTCCACCCTGGCCGACTGAGGGGCCTAAGGGTGGTGGGCTCGGATGGGCCTGGCCCTGCCGCCCGGTTTGATTGTGTTCATGTCCCCACACCAAGTTCTTGGACTAGACCTATAGGAGGGTCGGAGCGAAGGACAGAGGGGGAGGGCGCTCGCCTCGCTCACAGCTGACCTGGGCTCCATGCCGGGGTGACATACAGTCCCCCAAGCCCCACCAGGAGTGACCCCTTAGCGCAGAGCCCTGAGGTCCGCTGGGTGTGGCCCCAAAACAAACAAGAATAGAGGGCTGGGGCGAAGTGATAGCACAGCGGTTAAGGCATTTGCCTTGCACCGCCAACCTGGATTCGATTCCCGGCATCCCATATGGTCCCCTGAGCACCGCCGGGAGTAATTCCTGAGCGAAGAGCCAGGAGTAACCCCTGAACATTGCCGGGTGTGACCCAAAAAAATAAAAAAAAAAATAGGACTCGGGGATGCTGGGGTGCTCAGCGCTGGAGGTGGCCTGGCTCTACATAACCTGCAACCCCGACTGACCTGTCCCTTTGCAGAAGGTTGGCCCTGCTGGGGACAGGCCCTGCAGGAAACTCTGACTGTGGGGCCTGGGGTGGGTGGTCAGAGGAGTCAGGAGATGTGTAAAGGGGGAGGTAGGATGCCCTGCCTACGGGGAGCATTGAGGAGCAGTACCATGGGTGCATTCGCTGAGCATTGTTGTGGGAGCACTACCAGGGAGCACTGAGGGAGCAGCATCATGGATGCACTCGGGGAGCACCATTGTGGGAGCAGTGCAAGGGAGCACTGTAGAAGCATCATCATGGGTGCGCCGGGAGCACCATTGTGGGGAGCACCGTTCAGGGAGCATTGGGGAGCAGCATCATGGGTGCACTCGGGGAGCACCGTTGTGGGGAGCACTGCAGGGGGAGCAGGTCAGCAGGGCGGCAACACAGCCTGGTGCAAGGTTCTGAGTTTATCTTCTTGTCCCGTGTGTAACTGACCTGGCACCCACGCTGCCTTCCTGTCTCACCCACGTGGGGCTCCACAGAGCGAGGCGCCATGCTGAGTTGAGGAGGTGAGTGGTTAGAAAGGAGGGGTGTGGGGGCCGAGCGATAGTCCAGCCGGGTAGGGCGTTTGCCTTGCACGCGGTCGGCCTATGCTGGCCCGGTTCGATCTCCGGCATCCCATATGGTCCCCCGAGCACCACCAGTAATTCCAGAGTGCAGAGCCAGGAGAAACCCTGAGCATCGCTGGGTGAGACCCAAAAGCAAAAAAAGAAAAGAAAAAAGAAAAAGGAGGGGCCGGAGCGATAGCCCAGCGGTAGGGCGCTTGCTTTGCAAGCGGCCGGCCTGTGCCGGCCCGGGTTCGATCCCCGGCATCCCATATGGTCCCCTGAGCACCGCCAGGAGTAATTCCTGAGTGCAGAGCCAGGAGAAACCCTTGAGCATCGCCAGGTGTGACCCAAAAAAGCAAAAAAAAAAAAAAAAAAGGAAAGGAGGGGTGTGGAAGGCGGGGCGGGAGCAACACAGGGCCACTGGCCCCGCATCACCCCTGAGCTCAAGGGACAGGTACAGGGAGACAGGAGGACTCGTAGCCCAGTGCTCTGCAGGCATCGTCCCGGAGGGCTGCAGGGATCCTGGAGTTGGCAAGGCCAGGAAGTGGCCACCAGCTGCTCCCACGGCTCCAGTCCGGGCTAAGGGCTGCGGGCTGCCTCTGATCTCTGAGCTCGGGTGGGGCCACAGTTCAGGCCAGGGGGCTCTGCCAGAAGTGACCGTGCAACAATCAGGCCATCTGTGAAGGCACTGCCCTCCCACAGGCCTTTCAGCACAGTGCTGCCACTGGGGTCCTTGACCCCCCCAGACCCCTCCCCTGCCCCCTTCTGCTCCCCAGAATTCCCAGTCGCTCCCCTCAGGCATGCAGGGGTGGTCTCTGCCCTGCCACGTTCCTGAGGCTCACTCCTTTGATTGTTGTTTTGGTTTTTGCTTTTGTTTTTGTTTGCTTGGGAGCCACACCCAGCAGTGCTCAGGGCTTACTCCTGGCTCTGTGCTCAGGGCGATGGAACCGAGTTAACCCCGTGGAAGGCAAGAGCCCTGCGCGCTACCCGTCACTCCCGCCTACACAGGCTCCTCTGTCCTCCTTGCCCCCGCCCCACCACCTGCCCCCTGCGACACACCCCTACCCGTGGACCGGCCGCCCAGCTCAGCACCGACCTGGCCTCCACGGCAGGGCCTTTGCTCACGCTTGTCTCGGGCCCCGAACCTCTGTACCTTACGTCACCGATCCCCCTCTGGAGGCCGCTGCCCAGCTGTCACCCCTCTACACCTCATGGTGCACCCTGGAGTCCCGACCGGTGTCCCAGCCCTACCTGTCTCCCCTCACGGCACCAGGCATGCCCCAAATGGCCAGTTAGGCCACATTAGTTTGAGACAGCCACACCACCAGCGGGACCCCTGATGGTCAGAGGGGCCGTGGGGGCTAGTCATGCCTGGAGTCTGCAGTCCACACCCTTACCCCCTCCGTGGCCAGCAGGCCTCAAGGGAGCCACGAAGCTGGTGCTGCCGGCCGAGCTCCCCACGCACAGCTAATGACCCAACTCAGCAGCGTGGCCCGAGCGTGTCCGGCCAGTCTCTCTGTTTATTGAAGGCTCCGCCTGGCTCGAGCCACTTCCTCCTGCAGCCCCCGAAGCGGCTGACGGCCGACCTGGCATCAAGACACTGCCCCTGCTTCTCCCCCTGCTCGGCCTAGAGACAAGCCACAGCTGGACCGGGGCCTGGGAGGGAGGGCAGGGGCTGGCTTAGGGCCAGGCCCGGGAGCCCCAGTCACACGGGAGGCGCTAAAGAGACAGGAAGCCGAGCCGCTGTTCCTAGGCTGGATGTGTGGCTGGGACGCATCTCAGCGGCCTTGGGGTCAGCCTGACCAGGCGCAATGAGTGACCGTCCCTCTAGCTGCCCGGCCACACCTCGGCTCCAGTGCCTTCTGGCCTAACGCAAACTTCCAAGGCAGCCAGTAGCTCTGTGCTGTCCAGCCCTGTCCCCTGCCGTCCAGCTCGGTCCCTGCCGTCCAGCCCTGTCCTCTGCTGTCCATCCGGTCCCCTGCCATCCAGCCCCGTCCTCTGCCATCCAGCCGGTCCCCTCCACTAGCCGATGCCCAACACCCTCTTCAGCCCATCTGTGACATTCCGGTCCCTTGCGCCGGGTGAGTGAGGGACAGCAACGGGAACCGAGGCATAGTGGACTCTCCCACCCCAGTGTGGTGTGGGGAGAGAGAATCAGGACGGGCTTCCTAGAGGAGGAAGCACACAGGCCACCGTGGGGAGGAGGGCACAGAGAGCCCTGTGACGGGTACAGGATGTGCCGGGCAGCAGCTGGGCCCAGTGGAGGAGGCTTGAGGGTGGCCTGACATCAGAGGTGGGAGCATCCGCTGTGCCCTTTATGGGCACGTCAGGCAGGAGCAGATCTGGGAGGGCAGTGAGCGGGCAGAGCAGAAGGGCAGTGAGCAGAGTGGACGGGCAGTGAGCAGAGTGGACAGTCAGTGAGGCAGAGCAGGTGGGCAGTGAGGCAGAGTGGACAGGCAGTGAGGCAGCGTGGACAGGTAGTGAGGCAGAGGACGGCTGGGAAGAGTGGGCAGGGACGGCTAGGCACGCAGGAGTGAGGCAAGGGCGCAGTGAGGCAGAGTGGACGGGCAGTGAGGCAGAGTGGACTGGTAGTGAGGCAGAGTGGACGGGCAGTGAGGCAGAGTGGATAGGCAGTGAGCCGAGCAGGGGGCCCACAGGCCCAGTGACTTGCAGCAGCTCTTGGGATCCTGGTGGGCTCTGGGCCGTGGTCCCTCAAGTGACGCTTTGTTCCTGCCCCTCACATGGGGCTGGGGGCTGGTGCCCGTGCCTCTGCTCTGCAAGCAGGTCCTGGGCGCTGTGATGCCCTAACGGGCTGGCAGGTGCCCTGTGCTCTGGGCAGCCAGGCGTGGGGTGGGCCTGGGGTCTTGCGGGTACAGAGCCCCTCGCTGCTGGCAGGCTGAGGCGCTGTGTGCCTGCTCCATGCTCTGCACCTCCGTTTCCTCCTCTGTGAGGGGCAAGGGAGGGGCTGACCCTCCCTTGCTGAAGGGCTGCACAGGGACCCCCAGGGGCAGCAGATGCTCAGAGAGCCACCGGGAGATGCTGGCAGGCGGGGCTCACAGGGTGAGGCTGGTGGGCGTGGCCTACAGGGGGTGTGGCCGGCGGCTCGAGGGGCCTGGTCTGCAGGGCTCATCCTTGAGTAGTAGCAGGTAGTGGACGGCAGCCCCCTGCTTTCCAGTAAAGGGACCTCTACGTGGGCAGAGGGTTGCAGCACAGCTGACCCCACCTGCTTGCAGCAGGCCTGAGCCCTTTCCTAGGGGGTGATATGTCCTATGGACAGCAGAGGAGGTGACACAGGCGCCATAGGGCGTCCAGGCTTCAGAGCCTGTCCGGGCGCGGGGAGGGTGGCGGCAAGGGAGACCCCCAGGCAGTCTCTGTGGCCAATGCTCAAGATGCCCGGCTCAACCCCACTGCCGTGGCCAGGCGGTTAGGGGGGGGGGGAGGGTTTGAGGAAGGCCTGGGAATGGGGAAGGGTTTAAAGGGCAGCTCAGGAACCCCCACACGTGGAGCACACACGTGCGCACTCATGCACACACCTGCTAGTCCTGGTGTGGGGCGCCGGAATGGAGGGGCCACCTGCAGGCCCTGCTCCTCCCCATCTCAGCGACTGACCAGGGGCTGGACCGAGCCCCTCAGAGCCCAGCGAGTGCCGCTCCGCGGACAGCGCTGTCCCTCGGCCTTCCCGGGGCCCTGGCCAGACCCTCCTTCCCCTCGTGGCAGTGCCCGACCTTTTCCGGCGCCCGTAAAACCTCCGGTGCCCCCGGACACCCCCAGACTCGGCCTCCAGACGCCTGCCCTTGATGGCTTTCCTCTGCGTCAGGTTCACCCAAAGGAAACCCGCGGGCCTGCAGGAGTTTATTTTTGCAAACACAAGCTCACAGCTGAATCTGGTCAAGGCCGCGCTGACTTCAGAACTTTGGCTTGAGGACAGGGGCGGGCGGGGGTTGTAGAAAGCCCCAAATAAACAGAGTCCTTGCTGCAAGCTGGAGCCCGGCTGTGTCCTCTGCTGCGGTGACTCACAGGCCTGCCCACCACCGCCCTCCTTGCTGCTGCCCACCGGGGTGTCTTAAAGGCACAGGACAGGACAGCAGCGGGTGCCTCGGACAAGGGCTTAGCAGGGGTCTGGGAGGGCGGGAGCTGGGAGTACCGCCATCTCCTACGGGTGGGCAGAGCTGCTGGCCAGCAACAGCCTGGAAGCTGATGGGTCCTCTTTGCAGACCCGCCCCAACCCCAGCCCTTAGCCCTGTTCTCCCTCCTCCACCGGCCCCTGGGAGCTGTGGAAGAGCCAGCCGCATCCCTGTTCATCCCTGACCATCCCTGACGGGCAGGAGCTGGGAGCCCTGGGGGGAGGGGATGGTCATCCCTGCGCCCACACCCACTGACCTTCACCGGCGCCCTGTCCTGTCCTGCGCATCAGTGTTGGGCTGCTGGTACGTGTCAAGGTCCTGGCCAGGCCTCACAGGCCGCCCCACCCCAGGAGCCAGCAGATTTTAATACCCAGGAAATACCCAGGTATTTCCTGCTCTCACTCCTTCCTTGCATGTTGGCTTTTTTTTCTTTTTGGGTCACACCCGGCGATGCTCAGGGGTTTATCCTGGCTCTGCAGTCAGGAATTACTCCTGGCGGTTCTCGGGGACCATATGGGATGCCGAGGATCGAACCCGGGCCGTCATGGGCCGGCCGGCGTGCAAGGCAAACGCCCTACCCGCTGGGCTATCGCTCTGGCCCCTGCACGTTGGCTTTTAAGCCCTTGCCTATGGGGAGGTGTTTGCCTTGCACGAGGCCGACACAAGTTCCGCCCGGAGCCCCAGGGGTGATCTCTGAGCACCTCTAGGTGTGGCCCCCAACAAAACCTCATGGGGTTCATGGAGAGCCGCCGACTTCCAGGGCCTACAGGCGCTCCATAGAGTCGGACATTCTCAATCGCTGCTAAACTCAGTCTGCTTGGGGGCTGCCTCTGCCCCCACAGCTCATAGGGTCCAGGCACATACCTGTGTGGGGGGGTGAGGGGTGGACAGCTGCCGGACTGACCCCCACTGTTGAAACCAATGGGAGGACGCCTGGGTGGACTGAGGCTGGCCCGGGTGACCCCTGAGGCCACCCAGTCTGTGGTGGGGGCTGTACCCCCCCTCTCAGCACCGCATGGGCACTGCTGGCTGGGGCACAGGTCATGTTTAGGGGCCCACTTGGCTTCCAGGCAAGCCACCCTTGGGCCCCAAGTCCCAGCTAAGGTCTATGGACCATGGAGGCCCAAAGGGCCTGGCAGGGCCAAGGGACACTGAGGGACTGTCCAGCTGGGCCCCAGGATAGACCTGCAGGTTGCCCTGCCCCACTCCCCCATGGCCGCCCAGAGGTGGTAGCGGTGAGGGGCAGGGGAGGGTCCTCGGCCTCACAGTCCTGGACTGGGTCCAGCGAGGTGTGAGCCCAGCCGGGTCCCGCAGACTGCTGTCGATGGCACAGAAACTCGAGCACCAGAAGTTCAGGACCCTCATGGTGGGCAGTGCAGGCCAGCCGGGTGGGCGCGCCTCCAGGGAGCAATCCCGAGGTGGCAGCTGGCGCCCAGCCAACATCTAGGGCGAGCGAGCGGCGAGGGGGCAGTGGACGGGTCCTGCAGCGCGCCGGGGTGGCCCACGGCCGGCTTGTGTCTGGCCCCTCTGAGGCCCCTGTAGGCCCTAAGCTGTGGATGTACTTGGAGTGAGCAAACCCCACTCCAGGCGTTCGTGTGCGGTGGATAGCCCTGGAGGAGAGGAGCGTGTGGCGGGGTGAGTGTCTGTGCAGGGTGGGCGTGCCTGTTGGGGCGGATCTGGGGCATGCTCCCCGGGGGCGGGCTGGGTCTCACTGCCCTCTGCCCTCTGCCAGCGCCAGGTGCCCTCCAGCCCGCCAGCCCGCGCTACAAGTTCAACTTCATCGCAGACGTCGTGGACAAGATCGCTCCGGCAGTGGTGCATGTGGAGCTGTTCTTGAGGTGCGCGCGCCCTTTCCTCCTGCCCGCTGCTGGGCCCCTGGGGCGCTGAGCTGGGCAGCAGAGCAGTCACGCCTGCACCCCTCAGCCGCACCTCACCCACCGTGCAGTGCACATGCAGAACTCGGGGTCTCTCCCGGGCTGACTGCACCCCTAAAGAAAGGCTGAGTTGTGGTCCTTCTGCCTGTGTGACGCCGGTCCTGACCGCTGTGGGGAGTCCAACTCAGGCCGCCGCTGTGACCTGCCCCAGCGCTTAGCTCCCCAGCCCTCTCCTGGCACGGGGTGGGCATGGGGGCACCAGGAACCAGGAGCCTGGACGGGAACCCTGGTTTCAGCTTGCTGGGTAGAACCTCTTGCCCCTGCATGTTGGGTTGGGGGTGCCCTGGGCTCTCAGCAGCCCTGAGGCTCTGAGGTGTGGGGGGGACGCCGGACCAGGAGGCCCCACGCAAGGCCTGCAGGAGGTGGCCAGGCAGGGGCCCGCTTCCAGTGCTGTGCACAGGGGCCGCCCACCCCCCACCCCTGCCCTGATTCTTGGGCCTCCTGAGCCTTGCTGCGGTTCCC
The DNA here is from genome assembly GCA_021461705.1 of Cryptotis parvus. Taxonomy (NCBI): domain Eukaryota; kingdom Metazoa; phylum Chordata; class Mammalia; order Eulipotyphla; family Soricidae; genus Cryptotis; species Cryptotis parvus. The sequence continues at coordinate 74,103 of JAJIBD010032153.1, forward strand.
ATGGCTGCCCGCGTCGCTCGGGTGAAATTACAGGGGTGCTGCTGTGCTCTCTCTCTCAGGCCCGGGGGGCTGCTAATTACCTGAGCCGCAGATCCCAGACACTGATGGGGCCACCTGGAGCCTCCAAGTGACCCAGACCGGAAGGTGGCCCCAGGCGGGTGGGCAGGCAGCTACAGCCCAGCTCAGTTCTGCTCCACCACTGGCCCACCTGACTAGCCTGGGGTGCTGGGCCTCAGTTTCCCGCCTCCCTTGGGGGTGACCTCCGTCCCAGGATGCGGGCCTGCGTGTGCCCCTGGGGGTGAAGCTCCCCTACCTGGGAGAGGCCCCTGGGCCCCGCACCCGTCCACCCCACCCTGGGTCCTGGTTCCTCCCACTAAGCCCCTTAGTTCTGGGATCAGGGCTGGGGCTGAGGCTTGGGGTGAACCCACCAGCCCTACTGGTCAGCCTCCTCATTCATCCCTGTGTCCAGGGAAGGAGCTACCCACTCAGGCACGGGGGTGGGGCGTGGTCCCAGCTTGCCAGCCAGCCCCTCCTGAACGCTCTGTGCCCACCCAGACACCCGCTGTTTGGCCACAACGCCCCAGTGACCAGCGGCTCTGGCTTCCTGGTGTCGGACAACGGGCTCATTGTGACCAACGCGCATGTGGTGAGCACCAGCAATGCTGTGTCCGGCCGGCAGCAGCTCAAGGTCCAGCTGCAGAGCGGGGACACGTATGAGGCCACTATCCAGCACATGGACGAGAAGGCGGACATCGCCACCCTCAAGATCCATCCCAACGTGAGTTCAGGCCCTGCCGGGACACCATCTCCAGGAACACAGCTAGACTGGGGCGAGGGCGTGCCTCTGCCACCTCCACAGGGTGGACACCAGGGCCCAACCTCACCCGTGTCCCCTTTTGGAAGACGGAATGGGTCAGGGTCCTGCTCCTACCAGGGGAAACTGAGGCACAGGAGGGCCCATCCCTGCCCCGGATCAGGTTGGCAGGCAGCACTGTTCACACATACATGTGGTCCCAGTGTTGTGGTCAGCTCTGGAGGCCTTGACCTTACCTGAACCTGCTGAGCCCTTAAGGCCACCTTCCCGGGCCTGTCCCTCTGTGCCCACCCTCCCTGGGGCCAGCCTGGCCCCCAGGTGGACAGCTGACTGCCTCCTGGTAACCTCTCCCTAGAAAAAGCTACCGGCACTGCTGCTGGGCAGCTCGGCAGACCTGCGGCCAGGGGAGTTCGTGGTGGCCATCGGCAGCCCCTTCGCCCCTGCAGAACCTCAGTAACCACAGGCATCGTCAGCACCAACCAGCGTGATGGCCGGGAGCTGGGCCTGCCCGACTCGGACATGGACTACATCCAGACGGACGCCATCATCAACGTGAGGCCTGGCCGGGAGCTGCAACCCTCTGCCTGGCTGTGACCGTGGACCCTCACCGTCCAGTCCCCACTGTCCACCCACTCGCTATCCATGGTCCCCTAACTCCACCCCTCATCATCCATGGCCGCCTCCCTGTGCCCCTCACCTTCCGTGGTCCCCACTTTCTATGGTCCCTCACCATACACAGCCCATGACTGCCGTGGCTGGTGGCCCCATGCTATCCTGACCACGTGGCTTCCCTGCCTGTCCCAGACTCTGTGGACCTGTGGGAGGGGAGGTGGGGCGACAGTTCAGCACCTGGGTGGGTCCGGTGTGGGGGCAGAAGCCCCAACTCACCCCAGTGCAGCCTGACCCGGGAGTAGGTACCGAGAGGGACTGTGATCTGCATGGGTGGTGGTGGGAGAGTTGGGCATGCGGTCCCAGGCTCAGCTAACACCCATCTCCTCTCCTTGCAGTACGGGAACTCAGGGGGTCCCTGGTGAACCTGGTAAGTGACTCCAAAACCTGTGCATGGGGACCCAAAGTTCATCCCTCAGCCCCGTGGTCAGGGGCGGGGCTGGAGTCAGGCTGGACCTGGGAGGCCCTTCATGGGGCTCGTGTCCCTCCCAGGCCAGGGAAAGAGGTGGCCACTTCCCCTCCCGTATCCCCCAATCCCTCGGCAGCGCCGTGCTGCCAAGGCACTCCGAGTCGGGGTGGGGGGGGAGTCCCAAATAAATCAGCAGGTCCCCGGACCTCGCACCCTAAGCATCATCAGATGGGCCCCACGGTCACGCTCCTGATGCTGGGGAGCCCGAGGGGAGGCGGGTCAGGCCGTGCCCTGGAAGTGGGGCCTAGAAGGAGTATCTGAGAGGGGGCTGTGAGGTGCCGCCTTTCACGGGCACCAGGTCTGACCCCACCTCACCCCGCAGGATGGTGAGGTCATCGGCATCAACACGCTCAAGGTGGCGGCGGGCATCTCCTTCGCCATTCCCTCCGACCGCGTCATGCTCTTCTTGGCTGAGGCCCAGAGCAAGCAGGGCAAAGGTCAGATGCCCCCATGGGCCCGGGGCTCCCTCCCCTTGTGTCCCAACACAGGGACCCCTGACCTTTGATGCTCCCTGACTGGAGACCTCCCACTCACCCCACCCCACCCCAGCTGCTCTGGAGACATTTCTGGTGCTCCCCTCCCTCCTCCCTCCTATTCTCCCCTCCTCCCATCCTTCCTCCCTCTGTCTTTCCCTCCTTCTCTCCCTCCCCTCCCTCCTCCCTCTTTTGACCCACCCATATTTCCTCCTCCCTCCTTCCCCCCAGCCCCCTACCCATCTGTCCATCCCTCATATTTCCCCTCCTCCCTGTCACTCCCTTTTCCCCTCGGTCATCCAGGGTCCTGGCCATCTCCCTGCACTCTGCCCTGTCTGCGCCTCCCGTCCCCCGCCATGTTTCCCAGCTCCACTCCTCAGCTCGCTTCCGCTCTCCCCCAGGCTTGCACCGCTCATTCGTCTACCCCAGTGACTGAGCATCTCAGAGAGCCTTGAGCAGGCCGGACGCTGATGGGCACAGTGGGGTGACTGCCCGTCCAGGGGCGGGTGGCCTGCTCCAGAAGGGCCTGACCTCAGGACCGTCCCGTGCCCTCTCCGGATGCAGCTGCTCTGCCCCTCCTGCGCCCAAGGAGGGGGCGTGGCTTCCTCATGGCCCACACCGGCCAGGCCTCGCTGGCCAAGCTCTGTCTCAGCCACTCATGACCCTCATCCGGCCATGCCCAGGCCTGCCCAGATCGCCCAAGGCCAGGGCAGGGACCCGCGGCTCTTGCTCCCAGCCCTCTCCCCTGGAGGCTCAGCTGTGGGGCCAGCTGATGCCCGTGCCCCTCAGCCTCTCAGGCTGGGCGTGGTTTCGGGGCTGTGGGGCCGCATGTGCGGGCACCTGCCTTCAGCCTGGCCCTTTCTTGACCGCCCAAGCTCCTGGGGCCCTGGTTCATGTGGTATAGACAGGCCCCTTGGGCCCCCGCCCTGGTCCCGGGACTGGCCAGAGCACCCAGCAGCCACACTGCTCCCACCCATGGACCCCTGCAGAGAGCTGGCCGGCGGGTTGCGGTGGCTTTTGTGTTTGGTAATAAAGATGCAAGCTTGCGAGACCTGCAGGACCTGAGACGGCAGCTGTGTGCTGGGGTGCCCAGGGGCCCTCTCCCTCCAGGGCCTGGTGGCTGGGGTACAGAGGAGGCTTCGGGACCTGGGGGGTGGGCTTCTTGCTGGCCGGGGCCCCAGAGGTTTGTGGTCAGCCATAGGGCCATGGCAGATGCCTCTGGTAAGGTAGCAGGCAGGCAGTTATGCGAGTTCTCCCGGCCTGGTGTGAGGACCCTCAGTGGGTGCCTGGCCTGACGCTGCTGCATCCCCCGTTTTCCCTGTGGAGCCTCTGGAGCGAGCCTGGGGAGGAGCTTGGGAAGCTGAAGTTCTGGTCTAGGTCACAGACATGCTCCAGGAGGAAGAGGCAGTGGTGGGCTGGGCCCGGTGTGGGGGCCAGACCTCCCTGGAAGGCCTCAGCCTCCTCGTAGGCAGGAGGAGGCCCGCATAGCAGGTCTTTCGGAGCCCCCGCGGAAGTACCTGCTGGGGTGCTGGGCCAGGCGCAGCCCACATGAGCCTGGGTATGGTCTGACATAAAACTACAGTAAACCTGTGGATCCCGGAGGTCGGGGTGGGGGCTGGGGGGCGAGAGTGCAGCTGTGGGAGCATCCATCTGCCGCCCATGGGTGGTGGGTGGGTGAGTGGGTGGCTAATGGGCTGATGGATGGACGGATGGATGGATGGACGGGTGGATGGACGGATGGGTTGATGGACGGATGGGTGGATGGATGGGCGGGTGGATGGATGGATGGGTGGATGGATGGATGGGTGGATGGACGGATGGGTGTATGGACGGATGGGTGGATGGATGGACGGGTGGATGGTTTGAAAGGGATGAGGGGGGGATGGTGGGTGATGGAGGAAGCATGACCAGGCTGGTGGGTGGACGCACAGACTAGCAAACCAGTAGGGGAGAGGGTGGCAGAAGTGACCGGAAGGACGAGGGGTGGTCAGGGAAAGGCATACATGATGCGTAGATGAAAGACCAGCCCGCTGATGGCGCAGACGGGGCCCACTTGAGGAGAGAACCTGGTGCCGGAGACAGGCGGGGCCACCGTGAGAGCGTGGTGGAGCCGCTCTCCAACACGTGCCTCCCTGGCCCTCTCCCATGCGACAGCTGCTGTCTAGCAGGGCCTTTATTTTTATTGGGTTGTTTTTGGCTTTAGGGTCACAGCTGTCAATGCTCAGGGCTTACTCCTGGCTTTGCACTCAGGAATGACTCCTGGCAGTGCTCGGGGACCCTATGGGATGTTGGGATTGAAGCCGCATGCCAGGCAAATGCCCTCCCCAGAGTGCTGTCACTCTGGCCCCTCTCAGAGGTTTGAGCCTGACAGCCAACTGTGTTTGAACTCCTTTTCCTAGTGCACAGAAGGGATCAATTCTAAAGCATCATTTTTTTTTTCTTTTTGGGTCACACCTTGCAATGCTCAGGGGTTATTCCTGGCTCTGCACTCAGGAATTACTCCTGGTGGTGCTCTGGGACCATATGAGATGCTGGGATTGAACCTGGCTTGGCCGCATGCAAGGCAAACGCCATCCCCGCTGTGCTATCACTCAGGCCCCTAAAGCATCAATTCTTTTATTTATGTATTTTTCTGCTTTGGATGTTCAGTGGTTCCAGGATCTTCTGTAGAATGAAGGGGGAAAAAAGTCCCCAAAATTTCTCCCCGAGTCGCCTTGGCGCTTTGTCTGAAATAAAACCTGCATGTTCTGTCTGTCTGTCTGTTGTTCATTCGTTGCCCCCCCCCCACGCTGTCCCTATGGCCTCCCTGCATGTGCCCACGTCCTAAACCCCTGCCTCTGCTCGTGAGACTGAGAGCCAGTTTGCCAGTTTGTGCCGCCCGTGCGCCCTAGCTGTGCTGGGGGCCGACCACATGTTGGCAGGTCCCGGCTCTGGGTCTGCACCTCTGGGCTCCTGGCACTTATGGGTCCGGTGTGTGCCACGCACTGGGATTCTTGGGCCCTGGGGCCCACACACCATCGTTCCCCAGCTGTTCCGTCCTGTGGGTGCTGTTATAAATGTCACATCTTCCAGACTTCAGGGTTTGGTTGTGTGCTGCTTACACAGAGATAATATGTGTTTACGGAAGATCCGTCTTGAGTGTCGGTCATGAGAGACCCTGTATCTAACGACTGACTCAGTGGTTCTTGGAGCCCAAAGGGCTCCTCTTTATTGGCACCATAATTCAAACACCGCTAATGAGGGGCTTCATACGCAGCCCGACAGCCTCCTCCCACCCGAACCCCCTTCACTGAGCTCAGTTCTATGCCAGTTCTCAGCATTTCTTTAGACGCCCACATAGGAGCACTGTCATGCGAGTTTGTCCCATTCTTGACTAACTTCTTTCGCAGATGCTCCACAGAGCGGCAGGTGGCACGATCCCTGCTCGCCGAGCCCCTGCCACCTCGCCCACCGCTGTGCTCTCCCGTCCACTCCCCAGTCCTCCCCCCAGTCCTCCCCCAGTGGTCCCCAGTCCTCCCCCCAATCTTCCCCCGGTTCCCCAACGGTCCTCTCTCCAGTCCTCCCCCAATCCTCCCCCAGTCCTCCCCAGTCCACTCCCCCAGTCCTCTCCCCAGTCCACTCTCAGTCGTCTGTTCTTGGGCACTTGGGTTGTCTCCAGATCCCGGCTACTGCTGTAATAAATGTCAGAGTGCAGTTGGCCTTTTCTAAGCAGTTTTTTGGCCCCTTGGGGTAGAATTGCTGGATCAAATCACCCATCTTTAGGCCTGAGTTTTCATACTGTTTCCCTCAAAAGTCACACCAGTCAACATTCTCACCACAGTAGCTGAGGGGCCATTTCCCTTCACATCCTACGGGGGAAAAACTGGTTGTTTTGTTCTTTGTGAGAATTCTCAGTATTGTTCCGACTTGCATTTCCACTGTGATGAGTGTCGCTGAACACTGTCTCATTTGTCTTTTGGCCATTTGAATGTCTTCTCTGAGGATCTTCTCTGAGCATCTTTTCTGAGGATCTTCTTTGAGGATCTTCTCTGAGGGTCTGCTCCGGGGGTCTTTTTCTGAGGGTATTCTGTGAGGATCTTCTCTAGGTTCTTCTCTGAGGGTCTTCTCTGAAAATCTTCTCTGAGGATCTTCTCTGATGTCTTCTCTGAGGGTCTTCTCTGAGGATCTTCTCTGAGGGTCTTTTCTGAGGATCTTCTCTGATGTCTTCTCTGAGGATTTTGTAAAATTTTTATTTATTTATTTATTTATTTACTTACTTATTTTTTTGCTTTTTGAGTCACACCTGGCGACGCTCAGGGGTTACTCCTGGCTCTGCACTCAGGGAATTACGCCTGGCAATGCTCGGGGGACCATAAGGGATGCTGGGGATCGAATCCGGGCCAGAACAGGCCGGCCGCGTACAAGGCAAATGCCCTACCTGCTGGGCCATCGCTCCGGCCCCCTTCTCTGAGGATTTTATATGAGGTTCTTCTCAGATGTCTTCTCTGAGGGGTCTTCTCTGAGGGTCTTCTCTGAGGATCTTCTCTGAGGATCTTCTCTGAGGGTCCTCTCTGAGGTTCTTCTCTGAGGGTCCTCTCGAGGGTCTTCTCTGAGGATCTTCTCTGAGGTTCTTCTCTGAGGGTCTTCTCTGAGCCGTCTTTACTGAGGGTCTTCTCTGAGGATCTTCTGTGAGGATCTTCTCTGGGGATCTTCTGTGAGGATCTTCTCTGAGGGTCTTTTTTTTTTTTTGCCTTTTTTTTGGGTCACACCCAGCAATGCTCAGGAGTTTCTCCTGGCTCTGCACTCAGGAACTACTCATGGTGGTGCTCCGGGGGACCATATGGGATGCCGGGGATCGAACCCAGGCCGGCACCGGTCGGCCACGTGCAAGGCAAACGCCCTACCCGCTGGGCCATCGCTCCGGCCCCTCTGAGGGTCTTTTTCTGAGGGTTATTCTCTGAGGGTCCTCTCTGAGGGTCTTCTTTGAGGATCTTCTCTGATGTCTTCTCTGAGGATCTTCTCTGAGGGTCTTCTCTGAATGTCTTCACTGAGGGTCTTCTCTGAGGATCTTCTGTGAGGATCTTCTCTGGATCTTCTCTGAGGATCTTCTCTGAGGGTCTTTCCTGAGGATCTTCTCTGAGATTCTTCTCTGAGGGTCTTCTCTGAGGGTCTTCTCTGAGGGTTTTCTCTGAAGGTCTTCTCTGACGGACTCTGTCCATCTCATCTCCCTCAGAATTTCCACACAGCTGTTTACAGTCAGCTGAAAGGTGCTTTTATAAACTTATGCCTTATTTTTCCTGCCTGGCTGGACCCTCGTTACTTAATGTAAATGGTGATTGGCTGTGTGTTTTACCTCTTTGAAGGCTTAGCCTAAAGTGCTTAATGCAAATTTTCACAGATGTCTTTGATGGGGCAAGATGTTCCATCAATTCCCAGCTTTGCTAGAAGTGAATGTTCGCTTCTCCCTCTGTCCTTCCTCTCTGCCCATTACCATGGCCGGTCGCCATGACGGGTTGCAGGTATCTCCAACATGCTGGCATTCCTGTGAACCCTCCATCCGTTCCAAGGGCGGTGCAGCCTTTGGTGCCAGACTTTTCCAGTGGGGACAGTTGGTCCACACACTCATGTGCGCTGGCCCAGTGCTCCTGTCTGGTCTCAGCTGGGGGTAAGGGCTGCCCCCTCACAGCCCACCTCCCCCCTTGGTCTTGCATCCCACTGCAGGACACAGCATGCCGGGTGCCCACCCCATGCTGGCATCCTCCCGGTCAGCTCCAGTCAACACTGCCCACCTGGACAGGCTGAGTCCCGCAAAGCTGAGCCTGTCTGGATTGTCCCTGTGCCATGAGCAGGCACCCCCAGGCCCCTTCCTTGGGTCTCCCCGCATGCCGGAGCTGATCCAGGAAGGTGACCCCACACTAGGTCATTATAAAAGATGGAGGCTCCAGGACAGGGGGTGCAGGGCAGAACTGTGGCAGAACACGGCCCTATCCCTGTCCCCTTCCCAGCACCATCCTGTGACTCCACCCCAGTAACTCTCAGAACCCAATCTTTGGGGTGTCTTTAGGGGCTTCCTTATGAGGCAGGGGCCCCTCGTGTGCTGTGTGAGCTCTGCCCAGAGACCTGTGGGGCCACCTCACTGGGGCTTCCAGCCAGCCATGACCGGGGGCCTGTGGGAGAAAGTGGGAGACGGGTCCCCAGGTGCCTCCAGGGAACAGATGCCAGAGCTGCGGTTTTTGGATGGGGGACGCCACGCCCAGAGCGTGGCATCCATGAAACAGTACAGGGGCGGGGTGGGGTCCTGCTTCCGGCTGATCCTGGGTGATCCAGTGCCTGGCCTTCAGGGTAGACAGACACTGGGTGATGCTCACCTATTCTGTCCTTTCACTTGCAGACTGGAAGAAGCGCTTCATCGGCATCCGCATGAGAACTATCACCCCCAGGTGAGTGAGTGAGGGCACTGCCCTGAGCCCCTGACTCTGCCCCTGGTCTCACAGGCCCCACCCCCAACCTCACAGGCCCCACCCCAGCCACAAGGCTCTGCCCTGTCTCACAGGCCCCACCCCCAGCCTCACAGGCTCCCCCCCCAGCGGTACAGGCCCTGTCCCAGCTGCACACAGCCCCACCCCCCAGTGTTGCTGGCCCTGCTGTCCAGCCCCAGGGGTGCCCGCACTCCAGGGACTATGCCATGTTCTAGTCCTCTGCCCAACCAGACTCACCCTTCACCTCTTCCATCCCTTGGTTTCCTTCAGGACACCCCGGGGCCCCCTCCAGGAAACCTCCTTGGACCCCCTCATGGAGGCTGCCACAACACGGTCCTGGGACCAGCAGCTGGGGCTGGGGTGTCCAGGCTGTGCTCCCACCCTCCTGCCTCGATCCTCACGTGGCTACTGAACACCCCACCTCTGGACTCAGTCCATCCTTAGCTGTGACCCGGCAGAACCCCATCTCCAAATGGGGTCCTGGTCTGAGGTCCTGGTGGTCTTGAGTTTGGGGGGACTCTTTGCGCCCTTTGGAGGAGCTTCGGTCCACTTCTCTCTCACTCCCTGTGTCCATCCACTTCTCTCATGCCCCACCCCTATCTGTCCATCCGTCCAGCCTTTGTCCACTCGCCAGCATCTTCCTTCCTCTGACATTTGCCCCCTGTCCACACCCTCTTCCGCCTCACGCAGGGTCGGTCCATGCCCTGTCTTTGTCCACGTCTCGGTCCTTCCTCTTTCCACCTCCATCCTGCTCCCCCTTTGCTCTCCGTCCCGTCTGCTGCCGCTCTGAGCTCTGACCTTCCAGCCGTCCATCCGTCTGGCTGAGGGGTGCTTTGAGGAGCTTCTGTTGTGTATCGGACAGACGGGAGCCAGGGTGACATGCTGAGGTTGGGGGGGCAGGCAGGGTGGCATGGGCTGACCTCCTGGGGGCTGTGGGGAGGAGCGTGTGGCGGGGCCCTGACCGGGTGCTGCCTGCTTACAGCTTGGTGGAGGAGCTCAGGGCTAGCAACCCAGACTTCCCCGCTGTCAGCAGTGGCATCTACGTGCAGGAGGTCTCTCCGACTCCCTTCCGGAAGGTAGGTGGGACCAGAGGGGGTGAGCCAGGACTGGGCTGCCAGATGTCCCCTCCACGTGCAAACATGTGTGTATAGACGCACGCGTACAAACAAATGCATGCTTGCAAACACACACGTTCGCACATACACACACTACACACATGAACACATACACATGCATACATGCCCACATGCCCACATGTGCACACATGTACACACATGAACACACAAGAATACATACACATGCATAACACATGCCCGCATGTACACATATGCACGCACATATGCACACATGTTACACATCCACATGCATGTACATGCACATACATACATGCCCAGGTGTACACACATATATGCACACACGAACACGCATGCATGCACACATGTATACATACACACATGCGCACGTGGCCCCCAGCCTCTGCCCGCTGTGGGTGGAGGGACTCCCGGGTCATTCTCTGGGACTGGATGGGGCGAGTGGTCAGCGCCAGGTCGGAGCGGCCCTGCCCACTGCTGTCGCTGCAGGGCGGGCATCCAGGACGGGGACCTGATCGTGGAAGGTGAACGGGCGCGCTGGGGACCCAAGGTGAGCTGCAGGAGGCGGTGCTGCGGGAGGAGCGGCTGCTGCTGGAGGTGCGGCGCGAAACGAGGACCTGCTCTTCAGCATCGCACCCGACGTCGTCCTGTGACCTCCGCCATGCCGGGACCTGCACTTCAGCATCGCGCCTGACATCATCCCGTGACCTCCACCGTGGACAGAGCCAGCATCCCACCGGGTGTGGCCGGGCCCCCCGGAACTGCCTGTGAGGACAGCCCCCTGCCCAGGCCACCCTGAGTGCTCGGGACAGAGTCCACATGGCCGTTGTCCCTTCCTGTAGACGCCTCCTGAGCTGTGCCCTGCCCTCAGCCCCCTAAGGCATTGTCCCCCTGAGGCTCAGGGTGGCCTGAAGGGCCTGTCCCCTGGCTAGAGGGTCACAGCACAGGGCGGCACCGGCAGCTGGGCCAGCTGAGGCAGGGCTGCTTGGACGGAAGTGACCACTGTTTCTGCAAGGGACCCCTGAGCAGCGGGAAGTTTCGGGGGCACGTTTCTGCTATGCTGTGAAACTCGCGGCTCCGACTGTATGTTTCTCTACTGTACAGAATTAAAGTTTACAGAGCACAGGACGGGGTGTCGGGCAGTGAGAAGACCCCCTCGGGGTGGCCTGGACCCCTCCCTGAGCCCAGATGCCCAGCCCTACCGTCCCACAGCACCCACCCAGTCCCCAAGGGCCCCGACCTAGATCTGCAGGACCCCGGGAAATGGGGGTGCCCCGGAAGTCTCCCATCAGGCTGAGGCCGTCGGGGTCGGGGAGCCCCTGAGCTGCTCTGGAGGGCGAGGGCGTGTGCTAAAGCCCAGGGGGTCTGCAGCTCTGAGCTGGGGACTGCATTGAGGGGTTCACTGGGCTGAGCAACAGCCCCAGGACAGAGCTTAAGACTCTGCCCAGCCCTCCAAGATGGGCTCAGCGGCCCTAAGCCTGAGCCTGTTGCCCACCGTGAGCTGGCTGGGGCGGGCGCTCCAGGAGACGGTGCCCAGGCTGGCATCAGTCACTGCCCGGGAGGTGCTGGGTGGCAGAGGAAGTCCCCTGCCTGTGACAAAGGTCCCCACTCTCCCAGATATTGCCCTGGGCCCACCCTGGCTGGGCTCAGCACCCCGAGAACGCTAGACCCTCAGACCCCAGCCCCACATGCAGGAAAACTCCGCTCCCACAAGCAGGGACCCCCTGCAGGGACCCCCGCATCCTCCCAGCTGCAGCCCTGTCCCCACCTGGGCCTTCTGGAAGAATCACAGCCTGGCCTGGAGCCACCGCCCAGGGTGGGGGCAAACTCCAGCCCCAGCCCCCCACCCCCACAGTCGCACCCACCTCCCAGTGCCCCCTGACCCTTGCCCTCCCTTTGCCATGCCCCCTGACCCTGCCACCCTAAACAGTGCCCATTGCACTATCCCCCACTGACCACAGAGCGAGGGGCTCAGGACGCACCCCCGACACAGAGGCCCTGTTGGCTCTTGGTAGCACAGAGAGTGTGTGACTCATGTGCACACATGTGGATGTGTGTATGCGTGTGCAGGTATGTGGGGTGAGGAGGGAGGGAGGGCAGACCTCCGGCCCTCCTAAACACGCCGCAGCCACAAGTGGGGACACCCTCTCTGCTGTCCCGCAGTGGGGCCCGGGAAGTGCAGTGAGGAGGGGCAGGCGCTGTGCCCTGGCCCGTCCTGCTCTGCGCCCAGTGCTCCCGGCCCCAGGTGCCCTTTTGCCCAGTGCTCCCTGCACACAGCCCCTGCCCCGGAGGAGGCTTCAGTGTGTCTCTGTGGGTACTTATGGGCTCAGGGACCCCAGGGAGGCTGTTTGTCTGCACTATGTGGGTGCCACCTTGCTCCAGGGGTTCCTGAGCTGTCGACACAACCTGGGCAGGGACCCACCGGCTGCCCCCGGCGCCCTCCTGGCATGGCTGTGGCGAGCCGGGCTGTGGGAGTCAGTCCCGAGGGGTGCGTCTGGGTGCTTGGGGGGGGGGGTGGGGCGGTGGAGCGAGGCCTGAGGGGGCAGAGCCGGCCCCTGCGCCTACATTGCAGGGGCGGCAGGAAGGGGCGTCTCAGATGGGGTCGGTGGGGAGTGTTGAGCGGGAGGGGTCCGGAAGGAGGGGTCGGGTAGGGGCGCGGTGAAGGCGGGCACCCCATGGAGGGGGCCACCGAGGACGGTGGGGTCGCGTGAGCCCTTCCTAGAGAATCAAGAGCCTTCCTGCCGGGGTCTCTGGGACAGGCCTGACCCTGCCCGGAGGCAGCGTGGGGCAGCGGGTCGGGAAAATGCACCCGTCTGCGGGTTCTAGCCCAGTCTCCGCCCCCCAATACCCAGTCTCCCTCCCCCAACCCAGTCTCCCACCCCCCAACAACCAGGCTCCGCCCCCAACCCCCAGTCTCCGCCCCAACCTCCAGTCTCCGCCCCAACCCCAGTCTCCGCCCCAACCCCCAGTCTCTGCCCTCAGCCCCGTCTCCGCCCGAACCCCCAGTCTCCGCCCCAGCCCCCAGTCTCCCCCCCCCAGCCCCCAGTCTCCGCCCCAACCCCCAGTCTCCGCCCCAACCCCCAGTCTCTGCCTCAGCCCCGTCTCCGCCCCGAACCCCCAGTCCCCGCCCCAGCCCCCAGTCCCCCCCCAACCCCAGTCCGCCCCAACCCCCCGCCCCCAAACCCCAGTCTCCGCCCCCAACTCAAGTCTCCGCCCCCCAATCCCAAGCTCCGCCCCCAACCCCAGTCTCCCCCCCAGTCCCGGCTCTGCTCTCCCGACACCCTGAGGCACTGGGGCTCCTCCTTCTGGCCTGGGCCTGTTCTAGGGACAATGGGAAGGTTTGAGGTGCTGGAGCTGGGGTCACCTGCTCAGCTGAGCCTGTCTGTCCATGCACCCCCACATCAGGCGTGTGGCCGAGCGGGAGCGGGCGGGGCCGTCCTTGGCTCGCGGGAAACCAAGCCGCCGCCCACCTTGTGCAACCGGCAGCTGCCGTGACCCATGACCCGCGACCCGTGACCCGGCGACAAGGCCACCGGACAGGTGCCTCATTCCAGCCCCCTCCCCTAACGCGGACTCGGGGGGCGCATCGGGGGCCGGCCCTGCCCTGGAGCCAGCCGGACCCAGACTCGGCCCTGGGAGCTGGACACCTCGGGAGCTGCGGGTGGCCAGGTCCCGCCCCAACACTGGACAGCTGCAGCCACAGCTGCGCGGACAAACATCCGCTCCGGGCGTGGGCGGGTGGCGGCCCTGAGCCCCCCCACCCGCGTGGTCAGGGCCTACTGGGACCCGAGGCCCTGCCCGCCTCCCGGGGCCCACATCCAGTACACCCCTGACCCTGTTGTCAGCGCGCCAGGGCTAGCCTGGCTCGAGGTCCCCCGCCCCCGTTCTCTCAGGGGTTCCTGAGCTGTGGACACAACCTGGGCAGGGACCCACCGCTGCCCCGCGCCTTCCTGGCATGGCTGTGGCGAGCTGGGCTGTGGGGAGGCTCGTGGAGGCCCCACAGCCCCGCTCTGTGGAGGGCACTGTGGAGGCTCGCACAGGTCCCCGGGGGTGTGAGACCCCCCAAGGCAGGTGAGACCCCAGGGCAGGTGTGGGACCCCCGGCCGATGCAAGCAGTAACGCCGCTGCACCCCTCTTCGTATCCCAGACCTGGCATCAGCGCCCCGCAGACATGGGGCTCCAGGCCCTCGCGGGAGGCCCACCCACGTGGGTGTGGGTCCACGCAGACTGACGGAGCCCTGCCATGGACACACGGACAGACGGGCCCACTGGCCCGGCATGCTCAGGAGCCCGGGGCCCAGAGTGCAGGTGGGGGCATGAGGGAGAAAGTTCTGGAGAGATACCAGAGTGCCTCCGTGTCACCGCCCTCCCACTAGACTCCCCAAATGGGGTGCTGGGGACCACTGAGCACTTTTAGAGGACTGCGGCTGGGGCGGGGCTGCGGCTAGGGCGGACTGCGGCTGGGGCGGGACTATGGCTGGGGCGGGGACTATGGCTGGGGCAGGACTGCGGCTGGGGCGGGACTATGGCTGGGGGCAGGACTGTAGCTGGGGCGGGACTATGGCTGGGGCGGGGACTGTGGCTGGGGCAGGACTGCCGCTGGGGGCGGGACTATGGCTGGGGGCGGGACTGTAGCTGGGGCGGGACTATGGCTGAGGGCGGGGACTGTGGCTGGAGGTGGGTACTGGACTGCGGCTGGGGCGGGACTACAGCAATCTGCTGGGTCCGGCCCACCTGGCCCTCAGGTGCAGCTGCGGCTTCTTGGGGCTGTGCTGTGGATGCCTGAGGCCGGTCCCGAGGGTTTGGGAGGTTCTGTTCTTCCTGACCCGGAAGCCCATTCCCTTAGTGCCCAATGGGGAGCCCAGGCCTGCCCAGTGATGCCCCAGATATCCACCTATATCTCCCTATATCCGATATCCACCTATATCCACCTATGCTCCCCACCTCTAAACTCACAGCCCGTTGCCTTTGAGGGCAGGAGCCTGCAGGTGTGACGGAACCGTTCTGCAGGGGCGGGGGAGGGGGCCGGGATGGCACCATGGTGGCAGGATTCCAGAGCGGCCCTGCTAGTGCTGGGGCTCGGGCTGAGCTGAGACAGCGGCCCCAGGAGTTGCCTTGTAACCAGCGCACACAGGGATCCCTGTTGTCCTGCGGAGTGACTAAGTTTCCGGGTGCAGGGCTGTGCCCCCTGGGCAGGACCGACTGGGCTTGGGGGTCTCACCCTCAAACGTGTTCCTGAGAGTGCTCCACATACCGAGGGTCCCTGACTCAAACTCCAGACACCGCAAGGAGTTAAATGGGGCCGGAGCCATAGCCCAGTGGGTAGGGCGTTTGTCTTGCACGGCCGCCCATGCCGGCCCGGGTTTGATCCCCGGCATCCTATATGGTCCCCGAGCACCGCCAGGAGTAATTCCTGAGAGCAGAGCCAGGAGAAACCTCTGAGCATTGCCGGGTGAGACCCAAAAAGCAAAAAAAAAAAAAAAAAAAAAGTTTTACTGCAGTTATTACAGACTGACCGGTTGGGGCCACGCCCCATAGGAGGTTCAGAGGGGCATGACACCCCCTGACCTAAGGAGAGGTGTCAGAAGCCCAAAAATCACATTCTGGGCCAGTCATGTCCCTCCCCTTGGGCTCGCGGCCACCTGTGGGCACTTTTGTTCTATTCTTTCCCCAAACTGGCCGACCACCAGGTTTCTTCTCTATCTTGGTTGGCGCCTCCTGCAGGTATTGTGAGTTCTCCTCACCTAGTTCCCTTTCCCAGGAGTGTTCCAGGATGTGGCCACGGGCCATGACCAGTTTAACTGTCAATCATGTGACCCCACAGAACAGCCCCGTCTCCCCTGTTATGGCTCTGCTATTAGCATCGAGCGCGACTTGCCTCGCACGTAGAAAAGGATAAGCGCCTCTGCTCAGCTTATCCTGCCCTTGGGGCTTGCTACTGGCAGGACCGGGGGCACGAGATTGGACCTGGGTTGCTGTGTGCAAGGCGCGTGCCCACCCCACTGGTCCAAGCCTTCCCTGCAGGGAGAAATGCAGAGAAATGCTGGCAGAGCCTGTCACAGCTGCTGGGAAGCAGCACCCACCCCCCGGGCACCCAGCCATTGTGCTGGGCCCTGTAGTGGACGCTGGAGCCCCAGCGAGACTCCAGGAGGGCGGGAGCCTCCGCGAGTGAGAATGGATTGTTTCTCCAGCTGTTCTTGCCTTTAAAGTGGAGATGTCTTTCCAAGGTGTCAGAGCTGGGGCCGGAGCCACAGCACGGCAGGGGAGGGCGGCATCTGCCCGGCATGTGGCTGATCCGAGTCCAGTGGCCGCATCCCGTATGGCCCCCTGAGCTCCACCAGGAGTGCAGAGCAGGAGGCAGGCTGAGCGTGGCCCCGAAACACAAATGCCTCAGCAGCAACTCCCGTCTCTTGTTGACTGCCTTTGGTTGTTTTAATGAACTCACCGTGAGATACACATTCCAAAGTTGCTCATGATTGGGTTTCATCTCCCCATCTTTTAAAACGGGCCCCGAGGAGTGATAGCACAGCGGGGAGGGCATTTGCCTTGCATGAGGCTGACCTGGGTTCTATTCCCGGCATCTCATATGGTCCCCCAGCAGCACCAGGAGAAACTCTTGAGCATCGCAGAGTGTGACCACCCCCCACCAAAAAAAAAAAAAGCAGGGGCTGGAGCAATAGCCCAGCGGGTAGGGCATTTGCCTTGCACGCGGGCCGGCCTGTGCCGGCCCGGGTTCGATCCCTGGCATCCCATATAGCCCCCGAGCACCGCCAGAAGTAATTCCTGAGTGCAGAGCCAGGAGAAACCCCTGAGCAATGCCGGTGTGACCCCAAAAAAGCAAAAAAAAACAAAACAAAAAAACAAAAATAAATAAATAAAATGGGACCCCAGAGTCCCCAGTGGGTGATCAATCCAGCTGCCCTGGGACCCCTCTGGAGCATGAACGGGGACCTGTGGGTGCTGCTGTCCCCTCCTCCAGGGGCGGGCAAGGGTGGGGTGTGGTGCACCCTGGCTGCTCTTGGTAAGGCTACAGCAGGGCCGGCCACCCCCACCCGTGCTGCCCAGGACAAAGCTTCACTGGTTGCCTGCCCTGGGCTGCAGGGGGTTTCTAGCCCCCCCACCGGGACCAGGGAGGGAGAGAACGGGGTCATGGGAACAGAGGGTGCCTCTGTGTAGGTAATGCCCACGACAGACCCCACAGACTCACCAGTCTCCCGAGTGACTGTGATGGGCACGAGACCCTGTGGCTGAAGGAGGCGGGGCTGCACCCTGGTCTCCCCATGGAAGGAACAGGGAGACCCCCTGCCCTGAGGGGGAGCCCCCAATTAAAGAAGGGGCTCAGGGTGACCAAAAGGGACTGGGGGCCACCTGCAGCCTGCAAGAGGGATGGGAGTATTGGGGGGGAAGCCAGAAAGTGGCTCTGTCACACTCCACATACACCAGCACACACGTGACCTACACACACTCACACCAGCACATACATGCTCATACATCCCAGAACAGGCATGCTTATACACACACATGCGGTGAACACACCCTCATACATGCATGACCATACACATGTGCTTACATGCAGGGTGCTCACCCACACACGCGAGATCATACACAACGCCCTTACATGCAGGCGTGCTCACATGCACCCCGCCTTGTTCTCTGTGCAGTCTGAGCCCGGGTGGTGGGCCCATGGCTAGGCGGCTCCTTCCCCACTGACTGCCGGGACAGTCCCCACGGCCAGCTGGCATCCAGTCACACACATGCTGCGTCTGAGTGGCTGCGACCAGAGGCAGAAACAAGAACATTGTGTCCGCCCTCAAATGCCAGCCGGGCAGCTTGGCCAGGCTGAGCCGCCCACCCGGCCCTGAACAGCCTCCACAGTTCAGGGAGCTGCTGCAACGCTGTGGGAGTGGAAGGAAGCAGGTGAGTCGTCCTGAGTGACGTGGGCAGTCCAGCACCAGCCAGGCCCACCACAAGCAAAGAGGACAAACCTCAGAAGTGTCTCCCACGAGGCCCAGTGCCTGAGGGGGAGGCTGTGGGAGGGAAGAGGAGAGTCTGCCCAAAGGCCCGGCCAGCCTGTCCTGGCTCTAGTGGCCTGCAGGCCGCACTGGGTGAGCCTCAGTGGCTCCGGCCACGGTGTTCTCAGGGCTAAGCTCACGAGCTGTTCTTCACCTTCACCAAATAGCCACAAGGACTCAGAAATCGCAAAGGGACTCCAGGAAAGGCGCCCCTGAGGTGCCTCGGGAGAAAGGCACCTGTCTCTGCTGCTGGCTCTGCGGGGGCTGAGGCCTGAGCTGTCCACTCAGGCTCATGGTGCAGCTGTCACCCCGGCCATGCTAGAGCACACTCACGGCTGCTTCCTGGATGGGTGAGGCACACACGTGAGCAGACCTTACGCCTACGCCGACACACACACTGCTTCATGACACACTGCAACCCTCCCCAACACACACATGCACTGCTACATGCACATGGCTACACACCTCCCAACGCACACAAACACAAATTCACGCATGCTTTTTTTTGGGGGTTGGTATTTTGGGTCACACCTGGCGATGCTCAGGGGTTACTCCCGGCTCTGCACTCAGGAATTACTGCTGGCAGTGCTTGGGGACCATATGGGATGCCGGGATCGAACCTGGGTCAGCCACATGCAAGGCAAACACCCTCCCACTGTGCTGTCGCTCCAGTCCTTGCACACATGTTGCACTGACACGCACACATGCACACACACGCTCCGCAGCCAACAAGGCTCCACTTGGGAGGCGGGTGGGCTGGGTACTCCATGTTGGGAAGTGCGTGGCGGACAGAAAGGAGGCAGCTGAGGTGGCCGCAGGCTGGTCAGGCGCAGTCGGGTAAGCGGGCAGGGCGCAGGCTGGCGCTCCCTCAGGCACAGTTGGGTAAGTGGGCAGGGAGGCGGGCGGCCGGCAGTGGAGCACTGAGGACAGCCCTGACCCACAGAGGGAACGGCTTTCGGACAGAAAGGACACTAGGGGCGGGCGACCAGCGGGTAGGGCATTTGCCTTGCACGCCGGCCTGTGCAGGCCCGAGTTCGATCCCGGCATCCCGTATGGTCCCCAGCACCGCCAGGAGAAATTCCTGAGCAAAGAACCAGGAATAACCCCTGAGGTCTTGCGGGTGTGACCCCAAAAAGCAAAAAAAAGAAAGAAAGGACACTGCAGTGGTGGACAGGCTGGGGGGCCACACAGGGGGACGCTGGGGCGATCCCTGTCACCCTGAGGGGGCCACGGCCTCATTGCAGGATGACACTGGACAGTGGAGGCAGGGCTCTGGGCCAGGCGGGCCAGCCGGCACAGAGGGGGGATCGCGTGTCTGTGTTCTCGGAAAGGCCCAGTCAGGTCTCTGCTGCTGCGAGCCAGCGAGAGTGGGGACAATAGCAAAGGCCGGCAAGGGTTCTCCGCCCTTCCATGCAGTCTTCCCCTCCTCCTACTTATTGTCAACAGCTGGAGCACTTGCTCCCTCCCCTGGCGGCCAAAGCACCGACTGGGAATCCCGGTAGCTGTCCCTGCCCGGCCAGGTCCCGAGGGCTGGCTCTAGGGGGGTCCTGGCTTCTCCCCAGCTGACTGGAGGGCTGGGTAGGGCAGCCCCCATACAGACAGGAGCAAGCGTTTGGGTGTATGTGTTACACAGATGTTAGAGCAAAGTGTGCCAAGTTCCACACAGAAAAAGGAGCTAGGATGGCTTCCTGGAGGAGGTGGCCTTCAGGGCCGGGACCACCTGTAGGAAGGGTTGAGCATAAGGTCCCACATGGAGCTGCCTTGCTGCACCCACGGAGGACAGCACCCTTTGGGTGATCAATAAAGTGCTCTGCGCCTCCATCCCTGTCGATCGGGGCTGGAGGCGATGCCAGCTGGCCCAGGAGGGCATTTGCCTTACTGCGTGACCGCCGGGTTCGATCCTGGCATCCCATATGGACCCCCGAGCACCACCAGGGGTAGTAATTCCTGAACGCAGAGCCAGGAGTAACCAACCCTAAGCATTGTGGGTGAGACCCAAAGCCAAAAAGAGGAATAAAACCAAAAACAAACCATCCTGCTCAGAACTTTACTTGTTGGTGAAGTGTGAACTAGTGCCTCCTTTAACCGTTACTTTAGCTCTTAGTGGTCTACTCATGGGCTACTGCGTGTACTATAACACTCCAGTGAAAAATAACGAAGCATGCGCGAATAATGATATTCAGCTAGTGTGATACCAGGTAATATTTGTGTAATAGGGAACTTATCTGCGGTGCTTTTAGAATAGAGCCTAGTATTTGAGGCTTAGAAGTACTCTGTGCCAGACACTTTTCCCTCTGGAGTCAGCTGTTTCTTACCATATGGGTGGAAGTTTGTTTGGAATCATTATCCCATTTTACATCAAGTGATCGATGGTGCTTATTTACACACACTCTTTGTCCACCTTCCTGCTCAGGGGACCTTCCAGTAGGGAAGGTCTTTGTGCCTACAAAGTGGAAATATTCCATATGTCATATATATACAATGTGTTTATACTACAAAGTGTACCTTATATATCACCATATACCATATACAATATGTGTTATACTACAAAGTGTATGTATGCTATGTCATATATACTATATAAAATATGTGTTATGCTACAAAGTGTATGTACTATATGTCATACATACCATATACAATATGTGTTATACTATAAAGTATATGTATACTATGTCATATATACTATATAAAATATGTGTTATACTACAAAGTGTAGTATACTATGCTATATACCGTATACCTGTGTCAGTAAATATAACATAGTATACATACACCTTGTAATATAACACATATTTTACTGCAAAGTATATGTATTATACTTTATGAGTATAGCCACTCTGTGTATGGTATATGACATATTAGTATACATACACTATTGAGCCTAGCTACATATTTTCCATATAATATATGACATATAGCTCTCCATACGCTTTGTAGTATAACTTTACATATTTTATATAGATATATGACATGAAAGCCATACTATACACTTTGTAATATGAAAATACTATTATTATAGACTAGTAGTATGTATATGGAGACAATGTGCCATCTTAAAATCCGACGTTAAAAAAGGGAACAGCACCAGGCCCAGACAAAGTCAGACCCAAACATCTGAAAGAATCTGCCATAAGGTGCTCATCCAATACACTAGCACAACTTTCTTCACCGCGCTACCTGTCGGATGCACGGTGCCCTCCCAATGGAAAACCAGCAGGACAGTTCTACTGTTCAAGAAGGAGACATTCACGACGCCGGCAACTATACGCCCAACATCTGCCTTTTAGCCCATAAATACCTAGCTGTTTACGCGAGACATCAAGAACAGGATTAGCAGAACACTAAGATGAAGGACAACCGGTGTATTTAAACGAGCTTCGGAAAGGATTCAGCACAATCGACCATATCCACACAGTAACCGAGAGCTCATTGAGGTTTGCAGGAGCTAAAATGCTTCTACTCTGTCTCACGTTCATTGATTTAAACCAAGCCTTTGTTCTGTGGAGACTGAAGCAGTCATCAGAAGCCCCTAGCCAAACAGGGTGTTCAAACCCAATACATCAAAAGATCCTTCGTGAGCTGTATTATGGATTCACCACCAGGATCTCACCATTCTACAAAGAAGTGATCATTAATGTGTAATGAAAGAAAGGGTTAGGCAAGGGGTGATACCATTTCATCCAAAACTCTTCCAGCACACCACCCGAGAGACATCATGTGACAATTAGAAGATGGAAGGAATGAGAATTGAAGATAGATAATTAAACAACTACACCACACCTCCGGCGCTGATGACATTGTTCTAATAACACCAAACATTAGCCAAGCTTGGCACAAATGCTAGCTGACAACGACTGAGAATGTGGAAGGACCATGGGTCTACAGCTACGGAATCTAAATGAAACCATGTTTATGAAGAATGAACTAGTTCCAGAGGCCCCCATTCACTCTCAATGGAACAAAAATCTCTAAATGCGCAGTTATGTGTACCTAGGTGGAAATCAGCATGATGAGCGACCTAAAACCTGAGCTAACGCCCAGAGAGGAAAGAAAGGAAGAGCAGCATGGAATGCCTTCAAAAGGCATCGAAGAAATAGCTAAAGGACAAAGAACCTCCAGCTCAGGCGCATCTCTTTGCGACTCCACCGTTCGCCCTGCGTTAGCATACGCCCCAGGGGAGACCTGGGCCTAGAAAGCAGGATGGGAATGCTATCGAGTTCTCCCAAAGAGGAATCGAAAGAGCTATGCTTGGGGAGATATCGCCCTTTCACTCCAAGTGAGAGAAAGAATCCGGAGTTCTGACCTCCATCGCGCTGTTCCAGAATCAGGGATGTTGTCTCCGTTTGCCAAGGCACCGAAAATCAGATGGGCTGGTGATGTAGTCACGATTTAGAGACAAGCGCTGGACTAGAACCATTACCGACTGGATGCCAAGGGATGTCAAAGAATCGCGTGTGCCCACCTCTGAGATTCGGTCAGACTCCCTTGTCAAGACCCTGAAGGAGCAATTTGAGGCTCTTCATATTCCTAAATCAACCAGATGCCATTAGGCTACAGTGGCATTTGACAGAGTCCAATGGAAATATTTACTGGCGCCGGCAAGGCAATCGATGATTGGCGGATTCAAGTGATCCAAGTGAT
>JAJIBD010032154.1:0-25277 GCA_021461705.1 Cryptotis parvus
TCATCCTCAGTCCAGGGGAAGAAGCTACCCACTCAGGCACGGGTGGGGCGTGGTCCCGCTTACAGCCAGCCCTCCTGAATGCTCTCTGTGCTCCACCCAGACACTGCTACATAATGAACGCCCCAGTGACCAGCAGCTCTTGGCTTTCCTGCAGGTCGGACAATTCAGGCTCATTGTAGAATAACGCAGAGTGGGAGAGCACCAGCAATGCTGTGTCCGCCGCAGCAGCTCAAGGTCCAGCTGCAGAGCTGGGGGACATCGTATGAGGCCACTATCCAGCACATGGACGAGAAGGCGGATATCGCCAATTTCTCAAGATCCATCCTAACGCAGAGTTCAGGTCCCGCCGACACCATCTCCAGGAACACAGCTAGACTGAAGGAGGCGTGCTCTGCCACCTCCACAGGTGGATAATCAGGGCTCAACTCCACCCGGTAGTCTCCTTTGAAAGATTTGAATGCACAATAGGTTCTACTAAAGGGAAACTGAAACAGAGGAACATCCCTGCCCCCATGATCAGGTTGGCAGGCAGCAATTTGCTCACACATGTGGTCCCAGTGTTGTGGTCAGCTCTGAGGCCTTGACCTACCTGAACCTGCTGAGCCCTTAAGGCTACCTTTCCCGTGGCTCATGTCCCTCTGTGCTCCACTCTCCCTGGGGCCAGCCTGGCCCCCAGGTGGACAGCTGACTGACTCCCTGGTAACCCTCCTCCTGCAGTGCTACCGGCACTGCTGCTGGGCAGCTCCGGCAGACCCGCGGCCAGGGAGTTCGCAGTGGCCATCGGGCAGCCCCTTCGCCCTGCAGAACTCAGTGCAACCAAGGCATCGGCCAGCACCAACCAGTCGTGATGGCCGGGGGAGCTGGGCCTGCCCGACCGGGACATGGACTGGCTGATCCAGACGGACGCCATCATCAACGTGAGGCCTGGCCGGAGCTGCAACCCCTGCCTGGCTGTGACCGTGGACCCTCACCGCCCAGTCCCCACTGTCCACCCACTCGCCATCCATGGTCCCCAACTCCACCCCCTCATCATCCATGGCCGCCCCTGAGCCTCCCTCACCAAGTGGTCCCCACTTTCTATGGTCCCTCACCATACACAGCCCATATGACTGCCCGTGGCTGGTGGCCCCATGCTATCCTGACCACGTGGTTTCCCTGCCTGTCCCAGACTCTGTGGACCTGTGGGAGGGAGGTGGGCTTACAGTTCAGCACCTGGGTGGGTCCCGTGTGGGTGGCAGAAGCCCCCAACTCACCCCAGTGCAGCCTGACCTCGAGAAAAATGAGAGGGACTGTGACCCCCATGGGTGGTGGGCGGGAGAGTTAACACGCGGTCCCAGGTTCAGCTAACACCTATCTCCCTCCTTCTTTGCAGTACGGGAACTCAGGGGTCCCTGGTGAACCTGGTAAGTGGACTCAAAACCTGTGCATGGGGACCCAAAAGTTCATCCCTCAGCCCGCGGTCAGGGGCGGAGTCAGGCTGGACCTGGGAGGGCCTCTTTCATGGGGCCTTCGTGGTCCCTCCCAGGCCAGGGAAAGAGGGGCAGGCCCACTTCCTCCGTATCCCCAATCCTCGGCAGCGCCTCGTGCTGCCGAGACACTGAGTCGGGGTGGGGAGTCCCAGATTAACCAGCATAGGTCCTGGACCGTGAACCTAAGCGATCTGATTTCCAGATAGTCCATGGTCACGCTCTCCTGATGCTGTGGGAGCCCGAGGGAGGTTGGTCAGTCTGCCCTGGAAGTAAATGGGCCTAGAAGGAGTATCTGGAGAGGGGGCTGTGAGGTGCCGTTTCGCCAGGGCAGCCTCTGGGGGTCCCACAACACCAGGTCTGACCCCACCTCACCCCGCAGGGATGGTGAGGTCATCGGCATCAACACGCCAAGGTGGCGCGGGCATCTCTTCGCCATTCCTCTCACCGCGTGCTCTTTCTTTTGGCTGAGCCCAGAGCAAGTAGGGCAAACGGTCAGATGCTCCCCATGGGCCCGGGGCCCTCCCTGTGTCCCAACACAGGGACCCTGACCTTTGATGCTCCTGACTGGAGACCTCCCACTCACCCCACCCCACCCCAGCTGCTCTGGAGACATTTCTGGTGCTCCCCCCTCCCTCCTCCCTCCCCTCCTATTCCTCCTCCTCCCATCCTTCCTCCCTGTCTTTCCCTCCTTCTCTCCTCCCCTCCCTCCTCCCTCTTTTGACCCACCCATATATCCTCCTCCCTCCTTCCCCCAGCCCCTACCCATCTGTCCATCCTCATATCTCCTCCTCCCTGTCACCCTTCCCCCCGGTCATCCAGGGTCCTGGCCATCTCCTGCACTCTCCCCCTGTCTGCGCCCCCGCCCCCGCCATGTTTCCCAGCTCCACTCCTCAGCTCGCTTCCGCCTCCCCCAGGCTTGCACCACCGCCCATTCGTCTACCCCAGTGACTGAGCATCTCAGAGAGCCTTGAGCAGGCCGGACGCTGATGGGCACAGTGGGGGGACTGCCCGTCCAGGGGCGGGTGGCCTGCTCCAGAAGGGCCTGACCTCAGGACCGCCCCCGTGCTCTCTCCGATGCAGCTGCTCTGCCCCCTCCTGCGCCCAAGGAGGGGCGATTTCTCATGGCCCACCTGCCAGGGCCTCGCTGGACAAGCCCTGTCTCAGCTACTCATGACCCTCATCCCATAGCCCAGGCCTGCCCAGACCGCCAAGGCCAGGGCAGGGACCCGCGGCTCTTGCTCCCAGCCCTCTCCCCTGAGGCTCAGCTGTGGGGCCAGCTGATGCCTGCGCCCTCGGCTCTCAGGCTGGGCGTGGTTTCGAGGCGGGTCGGATAAAGGGCACCTGCCTTCAGCCTGGCCCTTTCTTGACCGCCCAAGCTCCTGGGGCCCCTGGTTCAGGTGTATAGACAGGCCCCTAGCCCCCCTCGCCTGGTCCTGGACTGGCCAGAGCACCTAGCAGCCACACTGCTTCCACCCATGGACCCCTGCAGAGCTGGCTGGCAGGTGGCGGCTTTTGTGTTTGTAATAAAGATGCAAGCTTATAAGACCTGCAGGACCTGAGACGGCAGCTAAACGGGGCGCCTAGGGGCCTCTCCTCCAGGGCCTGGGTGGCTGGGGTACAGAGGAGGCTTCGGGACCTGGGGTGGGCTTGCTGGTCCGGGCCCCAGAGGTTTGTGGTCAGCCATAGGGCCATGGCAGATGCCTCTGGTAAGGTAGCAGGCAGGCAGTTATGCGAGTTCTCCTGCCTGTGTGAGGACCTCAGTGGGTGCCTGGCCTGACGCTGCTGCATCCCCGCTTTTCCCTGGAGCCTCTGGAGCGAGCCTGGGAGGAGCTTGGGAAGCTGGAAGTTCTGGTCTAGGTCACAGACATGCTCCAGGAGGAAGAGTGTGGTGGGCTGGGCCCGGTGTAGGGCCAGACCTCCTCAAGGCCTCAGCCTCCTCGTAGGCAGGAGGAGGCCCGCATAGCAGGTCTTTCTCGGAGCCCCCCACGGGAAGTAGCTGCTAAAGTGTTAGCCAGGCGCAGCCCACATGAGCCTGGGTATGGTCTGACATAAAACTACAGTAAACCTGTGGATCCCGGAGGTCGGGAGTGGGGCTGGGGGCGAGAGTAGTTGGGGAGCATCCATCTGCCGCCCATGGGTGGTGGGTGGGTGAGTGGGTGCCTAATGGGCTGATGGATGGACGGATGGATGGATGGACGGGTGGATGGACGGATGGGTTGATGGACGGATGGGTGGATGGATGGACGCGGTGGATGGTTGAAAGGATGAGGGAGGATAGTGGGTGATGGAGGAAGCATGACCAGGCTGGTGGGTGGATTTGACAGACCAGCAAACCAGTAGGGAGAGGGAGTGGCCAGAAGTGAACTGAAGACGAGGTGGTCAGAGAAAAAGCATCATGATGTGTAGATGAAAGACCAGCCCGCTGATGGCGCAGACGGGCCCACTTGAGGGAGAGAACCTCGGTGCCGGAGACTCAGGTTGGAGCCGCTCTCCAACACGTGCCTCCTGGCCCTCTTCCATGCGACAGCTGAGGTCTAGCAGGCCTTTATTTTTATTGGGTGTTTTTGGCTTTAGGGTCACAGCTGTCAATGCTCAGGCTCCCCTAGCTTTGCACTCAGGAATGACCCTGGCAGTGCTCGGGACCCTATGGGATGCTGGGATTGAAGTCGCATGCCAGGCAAATGCTCCTCCCAGAGTGCTGTCACTCTGGCCCTCTCAGAGGTTTGAGCCTCACAGCCAACTGTGTTTGAACTCCTTTCCTAGTGCACAGAAGGGATCAACCCTAAAGCATCATTTTTTTTTCCTTTGGGTCACACCTTGTAATGCTTAGGGGTTACCCCTGGCTCTGCACTCAGGAATTACTCCTAGTAATGCTCTGGGACCATATGAGATGCTGGGATTGAACCTGGCTTGGCCGCATGCAAGGCAAACAAACGCCATCCCCCCTGAGCTATCACTCAGGCCCCTAAAGCATCAATTCTTTTATTTATGTATTTTTCTGCTTTGATGTTCAGTGGTTCCAGGATCTTCTGTAGAATGAAGGGGGAAAAGCCCCAAAATTTCTCCCCGAGTCGCCTTGGCGTTTTGTCTGAAATAAAACCTGTATGTTCTGTCTGTCTGTCTGTTGTTCATTCGCTCCCGCCCCCCACGCTGTCCCTATGGCCTCTTGCATGTGCCCACGTCCCAAACCCCTGCCTCTGCTCGCTGAGCCCGAGAGCCAGTTTGCCAGTTTGTGCCGCCCAGGCGCCTCTAGCTGTAAAGGCGGCCGACCACATGTTTGCAGGTCCCGGCTCTGGGTCTGGACAGGGCTCTGGGCTCCTGGAACTTATGGTCCGCGGTGCCACGCACTGGATTCTTGGGCCCAGGGCCCACACCATCGTTCCTAGCTGTTCCCTCCTGTGGGTGCTGTTATAAATGTCACATCTTCCAGACTTCAGGGTTTGTTAGTGCTGCTTACACTGAGATAATATGTGCTTACGGAAGATCCGGCTCTTGAGGGTCGGTCATGAGAGACCCTGTATCCAATCGACTGACTTAGTGGGTCTTGGAGCCCAAAGGGCTCCTTTATTTGGCACCATAATTCAAACACCGCTAATGAGGGCTTCATACACGCAGCCCGACAGCCTCCTCCCACCAACCCCCTTCACTGAGCTCAGTTTTATGCCAGTTCTCAGCGCTTCTTTAGCCGCCCACATAGGAGCACTGTCATGCGAAGTTTGACCTATTCTTGACTAAAACTTCTTCGTAGATGCTCCACAGAGCGGCAGGTGGCACGATCCCCGCTCGACGAGCCCCTGCCACTCGCCCACCGCTGAGCTCTCCCATCCACTTCCCAGCCCTCCCCCAGTCCCCTCCCCCAGTGGTCCCCAGTCCTCCCCAACCTTCCCCGGTTCCCAAAGGTCCCCTCTCCACTCCTCCCCAATCCTCCCCCCAGTCCCCCCCCAGTCCACCTCCCCAGTCCTCCCCAGTCCACTCTCACTCGTCTGTTCTTGGGCACTTGGGTTGTCTCCAGATCCCGCTACTGTAATAGTGCTGTAATAAATGTCAGAGTGCTATGTTTTCTAAGCAGGTTTTGGCCCCTTTGGGGTAGAATTGCTGGATCAAATCACCCATCTTTAGGCCTGAGTTTTCATACTGTTTCTCTCAAAAGTCACACCAGTCAACACTCTCACCACAGTAGCTGAGGGGCCATTTCCTTCACATCCTACGGGGGAAAACTGGTTGTTTTGTTCTTTGTGAGAATTCTCAGTATTGTTCCGACTTGCATTTCCACTGTGATGTGAGTGTCGCTGAACACTGTCTCATTTGTCTTTGGCTATTTGAATGTCTCTCTGAGGATCTTCTCTGAGCATCTTTTCTGAGGATCTCCTTGAGGATCTTCTCTGAGGGTCTGCTCTGTGGGTCTTTTCTTGAGGGTGGCTCTGTGAGGATCTTCTCTAGGTTCTTCTCTGAGGGTCTTCTGAAAATCTTCTCTGAGGATCTTCTCTGATGTCTTCTGAGGATCTTCTCTGAGGATCTTATCTGAGGTCCTTCTGATGTCTTCTGAGGGTCTTTTCTGAGGATCTTCTCTGATGTCTTCTCTGAGGATTTTGTAAAAATTTTTATTTATTTATTTATTTATTTACTTACTTATTTTTTGCGTTTTTGAGTCACACCTGGCGACGCTCAGGGGTTACTCCTGGCTCTGCACTCAGGAATTACGCCTGGCAATGCCTCGGGGACCATATGTGATGCTGGGGATCGAATCCGGGCCAGAACAGGCCGGCCGTACAAGGTAAATGCCCTACCTCCTGGGCCATCAGCCCAGCCCTTTCTGAGGATTTTATATGAGGTTCTTCTCAGATGTCTTTCTGAGGGTCTTCTGAGGGTCTCTCTGAGGATCTTCTGAGGATCTCTCTGAGGGTCCTCTCTGAGGTTCTTCTCTGAGGGTCCTCTCCAGGGTCTTCTCTGAGGATCTTCTCTGAGGTTCTTCTCTGAGGGTCTTCTGAGCCGCTTTACTGAGGGTCTTCTCTGAGGATCTTCTGGAGGATCTCTCTGGGATCTTCTGTAGATCTTCTCTGAGGGTCTTTTTTTTTTTTGCCTTTTGGGTCACACCCAGCAATGCTCAGGAGTTTCTCCTGGCTCTGCACTCAGGAATTACTCATGGTGAAGCTCCGGGACCATAGGGGATGCCGGGATCAAACCCAGGCCGGTGGCACCGGTCGGCCACGCAAGGCAAACGCCCTACCTGGGCTGGGCCATCGCCCGCCCCTCTGAGGGCTCTTTTCTGAGGTTATTCTCTGAGGTGTCCCCTTGCGGCTCTTTGAGGATCTTCTCTGATGTCTCTCTGAGGATCTTCTCTGAGGGCTCTTCTCTGAATGTCTTCACTGAGGGTCTTCTCTGAGGGTCTTCTCTGATGTCTTCACTGAGGGTCTTCTGAGGATCTTCTGTGAGGATCTTCTGACCTTCTCTCTGAGGGTCTTTCCTGAGGATCTTCTCTGAGATTCTTCTCTGAGGGTCTCTCTGAGGGTCTCTCTGAGGTTTTCTGAAGGTCTCTTCTGACGGGACTCTGTCCATCTCATCTCCTCAGAATTTCCACACAGCTGTTTACAGTCAGCTGAAAGGTGCTCTTATAAACTTATGCCTTATTTTTCCTGCCTGGCTGGACCCTTCACTTAATGTAAATGGTGATTGGCCGGTGTGTTTTTACTCTTTTGAAGGCTTAGCCTAAAGTGCTTAATGCAAATTTTCACAGATGCCTTTGATGGGGCAAGATGTTCCATCAACTCCAGCTTTCTAGAAGTGAATGTCCGCTTCTCCTCTGTCCTTCCTTCTCTGCCCATTACTATGCGGTCGCCATGACGGTTGCAGGTATCTCCAACATGCTGGCATTCCAGAACCCTCCATCCGTTCCAAGGGCGGTGCAGCCTTTGGTGCCAGCCAGTGGGGACAGTTGGTCCACACTCATGTGCGCTGGCCCAGTGCTCCTGTCTGGTCTCAGCTGGGGTAAGGGCTCCCTCACAGCCCACCTCCCCTTGGTCTTGGATCCCACTGCAGGACACAGCATGCCGGTGCCCAACCCCATGCTGGCATCCTCCCGGTCAGCTCCAGTCAACACTGCCCACCTGACAGGCTGAGTCCCGCAAAGCTGAGCCTGTCTGGATTGTCCTTGTGCCTCGAGCAGGCACCCCTAGGCCCCTTCCTTGGTCTCCTGTGAGCCGAGCTGATCCAGGAAGTGACACCCCACACTAGGTCATTATAAAAGATGGAGGCTCCAGGACAGGGGGGGCAGGGCAGAACCAGGCAGAACACGGCCCTATCCCCTGTCCCCTTCCCAGCACCATCCTGTGACTCCACCCCAGTAACTCTCAGAACCCAATCTTTGGGGTGGCTTTAGGGCTTCCAGAGGCAAGGCCCTCGAGTGCTGTGTGAGCTCTGCCCAGAGATCAGGGCTACCTCAGTGGGGCTTCCCCGCCAGCCATGACTTCGGGACTGTGGGAGAAAATGGGAGATGGGTCCCCAGGTGCCTCCAGGGAACAGATGCCAGAGCTGCGGTTTTTGGATGGTGGGGGACACGCCACGGCCCAGAGCGTGGTATCCATGAAACAGTACAGGGCGGGTGGGGTCCTGCTTCTGGCTGATCCTGAGTGATCCAGTGCCTGGCCTTCAGGGTAGATATAGACACTCGTGATGCTCACCTATTCTGTCCTTTCACTTGCAGACTGGAAGAAGCGCTTCATCGGCATCCGCATGAGAACTAATATCTCCAGGTGAGTGAGTGAGGGTACTGTCCTGAGCCCCTGACTCTGCCCCCTGGTCTCCCAGGCCCCACCCCCAACCCTCACAGGCCCCACCCAGCCACAAGGCTCTGCTCCTGTCTCACAGGCCCCCACCCCAGCCTCACAGGCCCCCTCCCCCAGCGGTACAGGCTCTGTCCTAGCTGCACACAGCCCCACCCCCAGAGATGCTGGCCCTGCTGTCCAGCCCCAGGGTGCCCAGCACTCAGGACTATGCCATGCTCCTAGTCCCCTACTCCCAACCAGACTCACCCTTCACCCCTTCCATCCCTTGGTTTCCTTCAGGACCCCCCTCCCAGCCCCCTCCAGGAAAACCTCCTTAGACCCCTCATGAGGCTGCCACAACACGGTCCTGGGACCAGCAGCTGGGGCTGGGGTGTCCAGGCTGTGCTCCCACCCTCCTGCCTCGATCCTCACGCGGGCTACTGAACACCCCACCTCTTGACTCAGTCCATCCTTAGCTGTGACTCGCAGAACCCCATCTCCAAATGGGGGTCCTGGTCTGAGGTCCTGGTGGTCTTGAGTTTGGGGGGAACTCTTTCCCCCTCCCTTGGAGGAGCTTCATTCACTTCTCTCACTCCCTGTGTCCGTCCACTTCTCTCATGCCCCACCCCCTATCTGTCCATCCGTCCAGCCTTTGTCCACTCGCCAGCATCTTCCTTCCTCTGACATTTGCCCCCTGTCCACACCCTCTTCCGCCTCACGTAGGGTCGGTCCATGCCCTGTCTTTGTCCACGCCCCGGTCCTTCCTCTTTCCACCTCCATCCTGCTCCCCTTGTCCCCGTCTTCCTGCTGCCGCTCTGAGCTCTGACCTTCCAGCCGTCCATCCGTCTGGCTGAGGGGTGCTTTGAGGAGCTTCTGTTGTGTATCGGACAGACGGGAGCCAGGGTGACACGCTGAGGTTGGGGGCAGGCAGGGTGGCATGGGCTGACCTCCTGGGGCTGTGGGGGGGAGGAGCGTGTGGCGGGCCCTGACGGGCGCTGCCTGCTTACAGCTTGGTGGAGGAGCCTCAGGGCTAGTAACCCAGACTTCCCTGCTGTCAGCAGCGGCATCTACGCAGGAGGTCTTCCGGACTCCCTTCCGAAGGTAGGTGGGACCAGAGGGGTTAGGACTGGGCTGCCAGATGTCCCCTCCACGCACATGTGTGTATAGACGCATCGTATAAACAAATGCATGCAAACACACACGTTCGCGACATACACACACGCACACATGAACACATACATGCATATGCATACATGCCCACATGCCTCACATGTGCACACATGTACACACATGAAACACAAGAATCGATACACATGCATACACACATGCCCGCATGTACACATATGCAGGCAACATATGCACATGTCACACATCCACATGCATGTACATGCCACATACATACATGCCCAGGTGTACACACATATATGCACACACGAACACGCATGCATGCACACATGTGTACACATACACACATGCACACGTGGCCTCCAGCCTCTGCCCGCTGTGGGTGGAGGGACTCCCGGTCATCCTCTGGGACCACGGGGGTGAGTGGTCAGCGCGAGAGTCGGGAGCGCCCTGCCCACTGCTGTCGCTGCAGGGCGGGCATCCAGGACGGGGACCTGATCGTGAAGGTGAACGGCGCCGCGCTGGGGACCCAAGTGAGCTGCAGGAGGCGGTGCTGCGGGAGGAGCGGCTGCTGCTGGAGGTGCGGCGCGAAAGCGAGGACCTGCTCTTCAGCATCGCACCGACGTCCTGAGACCTCCGCCATGCCGGGACCTGCACTTCAGCATCGCGCCTGACATCATCCCGTGACCTCCACCGTGGACAGAGCCAGCATCCCACCGGGTGTGGCCGGGCCCCCGAACTGCCTGTGAGGACAGCCCCTGCCCAGGCCACCCTGAGTGCTCGGGACAGAGTCCACATGGCCGTTGTCCCTCCCTGTAGACGCCCTCCTGAGCTGTGCCCCTGCCTCAGCCCCTAAGGCATTGTCCCCTGAGGCTCAGGGTGGCCTGAAGGGCCTGTCCCCTGGCTAGAGGGTCACAGCACAGGGCGGCACCGGCAGCTGGGCCAGCTGAGGCAGGGCTGCTTGGACGGAAGTGACCACTGTTTCTGCAAGGGGACCCCTGAGCAGCGGGAAGTTTCGGGACACGTTTCTGCTATGCTGTGAAACTCGGTCCGACTGTATGTTTCTCTACTGTACAGAATTAAAGTTTACAGAGCACAGGACGGGTGTCGGGCAGTGAGCAGACCCCCCCGGTGGCCTGACCCCTCCCTGAGCCCAGATGCCCAGCCCTACCGTCCCCACAGCACCCACCCAGTCCCCAAGGGCCCCGACCTAGATCTGCAGGACCCGGGAAATGGGGGTGCCCTGGAAGTCTCCCATCAGGCTGAGGCCGTCGGGGTCGGGAGCCCCCTGAGCTGCTCTGAGGGGCGAGGGGGTGCTAAAGCCCAGGGGTCTGCAGCTCTGAGCTGGGGACTGCATTGAGGGGTTCACTGGGCTGAGCAACAGCCCCAGGACAGAGCTTGAGGCCCTGCCCAGCCCTCCAAGATGGCCTCAGTGGCCCTAAGCCTGAGCCTGTTGCCCACCGCGAGCTGGCTGGGGCGGACGCCCAGGAGACGGTGCCCAGGCTGGCATCAGTCACTGCCCTGAGAGGTGCTGGGCGGCAGAGGAAGTCCCTGCCTGTGACAAAGGTCCCCACTCTCCCAGATATTGCCCTGGGCCCACCCTGGCTGGGCTCAGCACCCCGAGAACGCTAGACCCTCAGACCCCAGCCCCACACGCAGGAAAACTCCGCTTCCCACAAGCAGGGACCCCCTGCAGGGACCCCCCCGCATCCTCCCAGCTGCAGCCCTGTCCCCACCTGGGCCTTCTGGAAGAATCACAGCCTGGCCTGGAGCCACCGCCCAGGGTGGGGGGGAAAACTCCAGCCCCAGCCCCCACCCCACAGTCGCACTCCACCTCCCAGTGCCCCCTGACCCTTGCCCTCCCTTTGCCATGCCCCCTGACCCTGCCACCCCTAAACAGTGCCCATTGCACTATCCCCACTGACCACAGAGCGAGGGGCCCAGGATGCACCCCGACACAGAGGCCCTGTTGGCTCTTGGTAGCACAGAGAGTGTGTGACTCATGTGCACACATGTGGATTGTGTATGCGTGTGCAGGTATGTGGGGTGAGGAGGAGGGAGGGCAGATTCTCGCGGCCCTCCTAAACACACCGCAGCCACACGTGGGGACACCCTCTCTGCTGTCCCGCAGTGGGGCCCCGGGAAGTGCAGTGAGGAGGGGCAGGCGCTGTGCCTCTGGCCCGTCCTGCTCTGCGCCCAGTGCTCCCGGCCCCAGGTGCCCTTGCCCAGTGCTCCTGCACACAGCCCCTGCCCGGAGGAGGCTTCAGTGTGTCTCTGTGGGTACTTATGGGCTCAGGGACCCCAGGGAGGCTGTTTGTCTGCACTATGGGTGCCACCTTGCTCCAGGGTTCCTGAGCTGTCGACACAACCTGGGCAGGGACCCACCGCTGCCCCACGCGCCCTCCTGGCATGGCTGTGGGCCGGGCTGTGGGAGTCAGTCCCGAGGGTGCGTCTGGGTGCTTGGGGGTGGGGCGGTGGAGCGAGGCCTGAGGGGGCAGAGCCGGCCCCTGCGCCTACATTGCAGGGCAGCAGGAAGGGGCGTCTCAGATGGGGTCGGTGGGAGTGTTGAGCGGGGGGGTCCGGAAGGAGGGGTCGGGTAGGGGCGCGGTGAAGGCGGGCACCCCATGGAGGGGGCCACCGAGGACGGTGGGGTCGCGTGAGCCCTTCCTAGAGAATCAAGAGCCTTCCTGCCGGGGTCTCTGGCCTGACCCTGCCCGGAGGCAGCGTGGGGCAGCGGGTCGGGAAAATGCACCCGTCTGCGAGTTCTAGCCCAGTCCCCGCCCCCCCAATACCCAGTCTCCTCCCCAACCCAGTCTCCACCCCCAACAACCAGGCTCCGCCCCAACCCCCAGCTCTCCGACCCAACCTCCAGTCTCCGCCCCAACCCCCAGTCTCCGCCCCAACCCCCAGTCTCTGCCCCTCAGCCCCGCTCCCCCGCCCCGAACCCCCCCAGCCTCCGCCCCCAGCCCCCCAGTCCCCGCCCCAATCCCCAGTCTCCGCCCCAACCCCACCTCCTCCGCCCCAAACCCCAGTCCCTCCGCCCCAATCTCAAGTCTCCGCCCCCAATCCCAAGCTCCGCCCCCAACCCCAGTCTCCGCCCCCCAGTCCCGGCTCTGCTCTCCGACACCCTGAGGCACTGGGGCTCCTCCTTCTGGCCTGGGCCTGTTCTAGGGACAATGGGAAGGTTTGAGGTGCTGGAGCTGGGGTCACTGCGGTCAGCTGAGCCTGTCTGTCCATGTACCCCCACATCAGGCGTGTGGCCGAGCGGGAGCGGGCGGGGCCGTCCCTGGGCTCGGGGGAACAACTTCCCAGCCGCCGCCCACCTTGTGCAACCGGCAGCTGCCGCCGTGACCCGTGACCCGAGACCCGTGACCCGGCGACAAGGCCACCGACAGGTGCCTCATTCCAGCCCCTCCCTAACGCGGACTCGGGGCGGCATCCGGCCGGCCCCTGCCCTGGAGCCAGCCGCGACCCAGACTCGGCCCTGGGAGCTGGACACCTCGGGGAGCTTGCGGGTGGCCAGGTCCGCCCCAACACTGGACAGCTGCAGCCACAGCTGCGCGGACAAACATCCGCTCCGGGGCGTGGGCGGGGGGGCCTGAGCCCCCCCACCCGCGTGGTCAGGGCCTACTGACCCGAGGGCCCTGCCCGCCTCCCCGGGCCCGCATCCGGTACACCCTGACCCTGTTGTCAGCGCGCCAGGGCTAGCCTTTGGCTCGAGGTCCCCCCCCCCTGCTCCTCTCAGGGGTTCCCTGAGCTGTGGACACAACCTGGGCAGGGACCCACCGGCTGCCCCGCGCCATCCTGGCATGGCAGTGGCGAGCTGGGCTGTGGGAGGCTCGTGGAGGCCCCACAGCCCCGCTCTGTGGAGGGCACTGTGGAGGCTCGCAGATAGGTCCCCGGGGGTGTGAGACCCCCAAGGGCAGGTGCGAGACCCCCCAGGGCAGGTGTGGGACCCCGGGCCGCTGCAAGCAGTAACGCCGCTGCACCCCCTCTTCGTATCCCAGACCTGGCATCAGCGCCCCCCGCAGACATGGGGCTCCAGGCCCTTCGGCGGGAGGCCCACCCACGTGGGTGTGGGTCCACGCAGACTGACGGAGCCCTGCCATGGACACACGGACAGACGGGCCCACTGGCCCGGCATGCTCAGGAGCCCGGCCCAGAGTGCAGGTGGGGGGCATGAGGGAGAAAGTTCTGAGGGATACCAGAGTGCCTCCGTGTCACCGCCCTCCCACTAGACTCCCCAAATGGGGTGCTGGGAACCACTGAGCACTTTTAGAGGATTGCGGGGCGGGGCTGCGGCTAGGGGCGGACGGCTGGGGCAGCGGACTATGGCTGGGGCGGGACTATGGCTGGGGCAGGACTGCGGCTGGGGGGGGACTATGGCTGGGGCAGGACTGTAGCTGGGGGACTATGGCTGGGGCGGGGACTGTGGCTGGGGCAGGACTGCGGCTGGGGCGGACTATGGCTGGGGCGGGACTGTAGCTGGGGCGGACTATGACTGAGGGCGGGGACTGTGGCTGGAGGTGGGTACTGGACTGCGGCTGGGGGCGGGACTACAGCAATCTGCTCGTGCAGCTGCGGCTTCTTGGGGCTGTGCTGTGGATGCCTGAGGCCGGTCCCGAGGGTTTGGGAGGTTCTGTTCTTCCCTGACCCCGGAAGCCCGTTCCCGTAGTGCCCAATAGTGGAGCCCAGGCCTGCCCAGTGATGCCCCAGATATCCACCTATATCTCCCTATATCCGATATCCACCTATATCCACCTATGCTCCCCACCTCTAAACTCACAGCCCGCTGCCTTTGAGGGCAGGAGCCTGCAGGTGGACGGAACCGTTCTGCAGGGGCGGGGGAGGGGGCCGGGATGGCACCATGGTGGCAGGATTCCAGAGCGGCCCTGCTAGTGCTGGGGGCCTCGGGCTGAGCTGAGACAGCGCCCCAGGAGTTGCCTTGTAACCAGCGCACACAGGGATCCCTGTTGTCCTGCGGAGTGACTAAGTTTCCGGGTGCAGGGCTGTGCCCCCTGGGCAGGACCGACTGGCTTGGGGTCTCACCCTCAAACGTGCGTCCTGAGAGTGCTCCACATACCGAGGGTCGCTGACTCAAACTCCAGACACCGCAAGGAGTTAAATGGGGCCGGAGCGATAACCCAGCGGGTAGGCCGTTTGTCTTGCACACGGCCGGCCCAAGCCGCCCGGGTTTGATCCCCGGCATCCTATATGGTCCCCCGAGCACCGCCAGGAGTAATTTCTGAGAGCAGAGCCAGGAGAAACCTCTGAGCATTGCCGGGTGTGACCCAAAAAGCAAAAAAAAAAAAAAAAAAAAAAAAGTTTTACTGCAGTTATTACAGACTGACCGGTTGGGGCCACGCCCCACAGGAGGTTCCGAGGGGCATGACACCCCCCTGACCTAAGGAGAGGTGTCAGAAGCCCAAAAATCACATTCTGGGCCAGTCATGTCCCTCCCCTTGGGCTGCGGCCACCTGTAGGCACTTTTGTTCTATTCTTTCCCCAAACTGGCCGACCACCAGGTTTCTTCTCTCTATCTTGGTTGGCGTCTCCTGCAGGTATTGTGAGTTCTCCTCACCTAGTTCCCTTCCCAGGAGTGTTCCAGGATGTGGCCACGGCCATGACCAGTTTAACTGTCAATCATGTGACCCCACAGAACAGCCCCCGTCTCCCCTGTTATGGCTCTGCTATTAGCATCGAGCGCGACTTGCCTCGCACGTAGAAAAGGTTAAGCACCTCTGCTCAGCTTATCCTGCCCTTGGGGCTTGCTGCTACTGGCAGGACCTGGGGGCACGAGATTGGACCTGGGTTGCTGTGTGCAAGGCGCGTGCCCACCCCACTGGTCCAAGCCTTCCCTGCAGGGAGAAATGCAGAGAAATGCTGGCAGAGCCTGTCACAGCTGCTGGGAAGCAGCACCCACCCCCGGGCACCCAGCCACTGTGCTGGGCGCTGGAGTGGACGCTGGAGCCCCAGCGAGACTCCAGGAGGGCGGGAGCCTCCGCGAGTGAGAATGGATTGTTTCTCCAGCTGTTCTTGCCTTTAAAGTGGAGATGTCTTTCCAAGGTGTCAGAGCTGGGGCCGGAGCCACAGCACGGCAGGGAGGGCGGCATCTGCCCGGCATGTGGCATGAGTCCAGTGGCCGCGATCCCGTATGGCCCCCCCGAGCTCCACCAGGAGTGCAGAGCAGGAGGCAGGCTGAGCGTGGCCCCCGAAACACAAATGCCTCAGCAGCAACTCCTGTCTCTTGTTGACTGCCTTTGGTTTTTTAATGAACTCACCGTGAGATACACATTCCAAAGTTGCTCATGATTGGTTTCATCTCCCCATCTTTAAAACGGGCCCCGAGGAGTGATAGCACAGCGGGAGGGCATTTGCCTTGCATGAGGCTGACCTGGGTTCTATTCCCGGCATCGCGATATGGTCCCCCAGCACCACCAGGAGAAACTCTTGAGCATCGCAGAGTGTGACCACCCCCACCAAAAAAAAAAAAAAAAAAAGCAGGGGCTGGAGCGCTAGCCCAGCGGGTAGGGCATTTGCCTTGCACGCTGGCCTGCCTGTGCCGGCCCGGGTTCGATCCCCGGCATCCCATATGGTCCCCGAGCACCTCCAGAAGTAATTCCTGAGTGCAGAGCCAGGAGAAACCCCTGAGCAATGCCGGTGTGACCTCAACAAAAAAACAAAACAAAAAACAAAAATAAATAAATAAAAATGGGACCCCAGAGTCCCCAGTGGGTGATCAATCCAGCTGCCCTGGGACCCCTCTGGAGCATGAACGGGACCTGTGGGTGCTGCTGTCCCCTCCTCCAGGGGCGGCGACAGGGTGGGGGTGTGGTGCACCCTGGCTGCTCTTGGTAAGGCTACAGCAGGGCCGCCACCCCCACCCGTGCTGCCCAGGACAAAGCTTCACTGGCTGCCTGCCCTGGGCTGCAGGGGGTTTCTAGCCCCCACCGGGACCAGGGAGGGAGAGAACGGGGTCATGGAACAGAGGGCGCCTCTGTGCAGGTAATGCCCACGACAGACCCCACAGACTCACCAGTCCCGAGTGACTGTGATGGGCACGAGACCCTGTGGCTGCAGGAGGCGGGGCTGCACCCTGGTCTCCCCATGGAAGGAACAGGAGACCCCTGCCCTGAGGGGGAGCCCCCACCTAAAGAAGGGGCTCAGGGTGACCAAAAGGGACTGGGGGCCACCTGCAGCCTGCAAGAGGGTGGGAGTATTGGGGGAAGCCAGAAAGTGGCTCTGTCACACTCACATACACCAGCACACACGTGACCTACACACACTCACACCAGCACATACATGCTCATATATCCCAGAACAGTCATGCTCATACACACACATGCGGTGAACACACCCTCACACATGCATGACCATACACATGTGCTTACATGCAGGGTGCTCACCCACACACGAGATCATACACAACGCCCTTACATGCAGGCGTGCTCACATGCACCCCCCCTTGCTCTCTGTGCAGTCTGAGCCGGGTGGTGGGCCCGGGGCTAGCGGCTCCCTTCCCCACTGACTGCCGGGACAGTCCCCACGGCCAGCTGGCATCCAGTCACACACATGCTGCGTCTGAGTGGCTGCGACCAGAGGGCAGAAACAAGAACATTGTGTCCGGCCTCGAAATGCCAGCCGGGCAGCTTGGCCAGGCTGAGCCGCCACACCGGCCCTGAACAGCCTCCACAGTTCAGGGAGCTGCCGCAACGCTGTGGGAGTGGAAGGAAGCAGGTGAGTCGTCCTGAGTGACGTGGGCAGTCCAGCACCAGCCAGGCCCACCACAAGCAAAGAGGACAAACCTCAGAAGTGTCCCCCCACGAGGCCCAGTGCCTGAGGGAGGCTGTGGGAGGGAAGAGGGGAGTCTGCCCAAAGGCCCGGCCAGCCTGTCCTGGCTCTAGTGGCCTGCAGGCCGCATTGGGTGAGCCTCAGTGGCTCCCTGGCCACGCTGTTCTCAGGGCTAAGCTCACGAGCTGTTCTTCACCTTCACCAAATAGCCACAAGGACTCAGAAATCGGCAAAGGGACTCCAGGAAAGGCGCCCTGAGGTGCCTCGGGAGAAGCGGGACCCGTCTCTGCTGCTGGCTCTGCGCGGGGGCTGAGGCCTGCGCTGTCCACTCAGGCTCATGGTGCAGCTGTCACCCCGGCCATGCTAGAGCACACTCACGGCTGCTTCCTGGATGGGTGAGGCACACACGTGAGCAGACGCACACGCCGACACACACTGCTTCATGACACACACTGCAACCCTCCCCAACACACACATGCACTGCTACATGACACATGGCTACACACCTCCCCAACGCACACACAAACACAAATTCACGATGCTTTTTTTGGGTTGGTATTTTTTGGGTCACACCTGGCGATGCTCAGGGGTTACTCCTGGCTCTGCACTCAGGAATTACTGCTGGCAGTGCTTGGGGGACCATATGGGATGCCGGGGATCGAACCTGGGTCAGCCACATGCAAGGCAAACACCCTCCCACTGTGCTGTCGCCCAGTCCTTGCACACATGTTGCACTGACACGCACACATGCACACACATGCTCCCGCAGCCAACAAGGCTCCACTTGGGAGGGGGCGGGTGGGCTGGGGACTCCATGTTGGGAAGTGCCGTGGCCGGACAGAAAGGGAGGCAGCTGAGGTGGCCACAGGCTGGTCAGGCGCAGTCGGGTAAGTGGGCAGGGGCGCAGGCTGGCGCTCGCTCAGGCACAGTTGGGTAAGTGGGCAGGGGCAGGCGGCCGGCAGTGGAGCACTGAGGACAGCCCTGACCCACAGAGGGAACAGCTCGGACAGAAAGGGACACTGCAGGGGCCGGAGCGACCAGCGGGTAGGGGGCATTTGCCTTGCACGCGGCCGGCCTGTGCAGGCCCGAAGTTCGATCCCCCGGCATCCCGTATGGTCCCCTCGAGCACCGCCAGGAGAAATTCCTGAGCAAAGAACCAGGAATAACCCCTGAGTGTCGCCGGGTGTGACCCCAAAAAGCAAAAAAAAAAAAAAAAAGAAAGGACACTGCAGTGGTGGACAGGCTGTGGGGGCCACACCAGGGGACGCTGGGGACGATCCCTGTCACCCTGAGGGGCCACGGCCTCATTGCAGGATGACACTGGACAGTGGAGGCAGGGCTCTGGGCCAGGCGGGCCAGCCGGCACAGAGGGGGATCGCGTGTCTGTGTTCTCGGAAAGGCCCAGTCAGGTCTCTGCTGCTGCGAGCCAGCGAGTGGGAACCAATAGCAAAGGCCGGCGGGTTCTCTCGGCCCTTCCATGCAGTCTTCCCCTCCTCCTACTTATTGTCAACAGCTGGGAGCACTTGCTCCCTCCCGCGGGCGGCCAAAGCACCGACCTGGGAATCCCGGTAGCTGTCCCTGCCCGGCCTGTGTCCCGAGGGCTGGCTCTGGGGGTCCTGGCTTCTCCCCAGCTGACTGGAGGGCTGGGTAGGGCAGCCCCCATACACAGACAGGAGCAAGCGTTTGGGTGTATGTGTTACACAGATGTTAGAGCAAAGTGTAGCCAAGTTCCACACAGAAAAAGGAGCTAGGATGGCTTCCTGGAGGAGGGTGGCCTTCAGGCCGAGACCCCCTAGGAAGGGTTGAGCATAAGGTCCCACATGGAGCTGCCTTGCTGCACCCTGGAGGACAGCACCCCTTTGGGTGATCAATGGGGTGCTCTGCACCTCCATCCCTGTCCCGATCGGGGCTGGAGCGATAGCACAGCGGGGAGGGCATTTGCCCTTGCACATGGCCGACCGGGGTTCGATCCCTGGCATCCCATATGGACCCCGAGCACCACCAGGAGTAATTCCTGAGCGCAGAGCCAGGAGTAACCAACCCCTAAGCATTGCTGGGTG
Organism: Cryptotis parvus; assembly: GCA_021461705.1. NCBI lineage: Eukaryota > Metazoa > Chordata > Mammalia > Eulipotyphla > Soricidae > Cryptotis > Cryptotis parvus. Next base: position 19,207 of record JAJIBD010032154.1, read on the forward strand.
TGACCCAAAAGCCAAAAGAATAAAACCAAAAAACAAACCATCCCTGCTCAGAGGCTTACTTGTTGGTGAAGTGTGAACTAGTGCCTCCTTTAACACGTTGCTAGCTCTTAGTGGTCTACTCATGGGCTACTGCATTAATATAACCTCCAGTGAAAAATAACAACATGCACGAAAATGTAATGATATTCAGCTAGTGTGAATACCAGGTGATATTTGTGTAATAGGGAACTTATCTGCCGGTGCTTTTAGAATAGAGACCTAGTATTTGAGGCTTAAGTACTCTGTGCCATGACACTTTTCCCTCTGAGTCAGCTGTTTCTTACCATATGGGTGGAAGTTTGTTTGGAATCATTATCCCATTTTATCAAATAGTCGGTAATTTCTTATTTACACACACACTCTTTGTCACCTTCCTGCTCGGGGATCTTCCAATGGGAAGGTCTTTGTGCCCTACAAAGTGTATGTATACCATATGTCATATATATATACAATATGTTTATACTACAAAGTGTATGTATATATGTCATATATACCATATACAATATGTGTTATACTACAAAGTGTATACTATGTCATATATACTATATAAAATATGTGTTATACTACAAAGTGTATGTATACTATAATGTCATACATACCATATACAATATGTGTTATACTATAAAGTGTATGTATACTATGTCATATATATAAAATATGTGTTATACTACAAAGTGTATGTATACTATGCTATATACACCGTATACCTGTGTCAGTATATATAACATAGTATACATACACCTTGTAGTATAACACATATTTTATATAGTATATGTGACATAGTATATATACACTTTATAGTATAACACATATTGTATATGGTATGTATGACATATAGTATACATACACTTTGTAGTATAACACATATTTTATATAGTATATATGACATATAGTATACATACACTTTGTAGTATAACACATATTTTATATAGTATATATGACATAGTATACATACACTTTGTAGTATGAAATACTAGTATTATAGTAGTATGTATATGAGACATGCCATCTCGTCGGTAAAGAAGGGAACAGCACCAGGCCCAGACAAAGTCAGACCCAAACATCTGAAGAATCTGCCGTTGGTACTCATCAATACACTAGCTCAGCTCTTCACACGCTACCTGTCCGAATGCAAGGTGCCCACCCAATGGAAAACCAGCAGGACAGTTCTACTGTTCAAGAAGGGAGACATTCACGACATTGGCAACTATTGCCCCATCTGCCTGTTGTCCGTCATCTACAAGCTGTTACACGAGTCATCCTGAACAGGATTAGCAGAACACTAGATGAAGGACAACCGTGCGAGCAAGCAGGCTTCCGGAAAGGATTCAGCACAATCGACCATATCCACACAGTAACCGAGCTCATTGAGGTTTGCAGGGAGTACAAAATGCTGCTCTGTCTCACGTTCATTGATTTACAGAAAGCCTTTGATTCTGTGGAGACTGAAGCAGTCATCGAAGCCCTAGCCAAACAGGGTGTTCAAACCCAATACATCAAGATCCTTCGTGAGCTGTATTATGGATTCACCACCAGGATCTCACCATTCTACAAAGAAGTGATCATTAATGTGAAAAGAAGGGTTCGACAGGGTGATACCATTTCATCAAAACTCTTCAGCACCACCCTCGAGAACATCATGTGACAATTAGAATGGGAAGGAATGGGAGTGAAGATAGATGGTCGGCAACCACACCACCCTCGCTCGCTGATGACATTGTTCTAATAACACCAAACATTAGCCAAGCAGCACAAATGCTGGCTGACTTCCGACCGAGAATGTGGAAAGATAGGTCTACAGCTGAATCTAAATAAAACCATGTTTATGAAGAATGAACTAGTTCCAGAGGCCCCATTCACTCTCAATGGAACAAAAATCTCTGAATGCAGCAGTTATGTGTACCTAGGTCGAGAAATCAACATGATGAACGACCTAAAACCTGAGCTGCGCAGGAGGAAGAGAGCGGCATGGAATGTCTTCAAAGGCATCGAAGAAATAGCTAAAAGGACAAAGAACCTCCAGCTCCGAGCACATCTCTTTGACTCCACCGTTCTCCCTGCATTAACATACGCCTCAGAGACCTGGGCCCTAGAAAGCAGGATGAGAATGCTATTCGGGTCTCCCAAAAGAGGAATCGAAAAGAGCTATGCTTGGAATATCACGCCTCACTCAAGTGAGAGAAGGAATCGGGAGTTCTGACCTCCATCGCTATTCCAGAATCAGGGATGCTGTCTCGTTTGCCAAGGCATCGAAAATCAGATGGGCTGGACATGTAATGCGATTTGGAGACAACCGCTGGACTAGAACCATTACCGACTGGATCCCAAGGGATGTCAAAAGATCACGTGGCCGCCCACCTACAAGATGGTCAGACTTCCTTGTCAAGACCCTGAAGGAACAGTTTGAGGCTCTTCATATTCCTGAATCAACCAGATGCCATTGGGCTACATTGGCATGTGATAGGGTCCAATGGAAATGTTACTGGCGCCCGCCTCGAGCAAATCGATGATTAACGGGATTCAAGTGATCAAGTGATATACTGTATACAATGTGTTATACTACAAAGTATATGTATACTGGGCCGGAGCAATAGCCCAGTGGGTAGGGCGATTGCCTTGCACGCAGCCAGCCCATGCCGGCCCGGGTTCGATCCCCCGGCATCCCATGTGGTCCCCCCGAGCACCGCCAGGAGTGGTTCCTGAGAGCAGAGACAGGAGAAAACCCTGAGCGTTGCCGGGTGTGACCCAAAAAAGCAAAAAAAATAAAGTATATGTATACTATATGTCATCTATACCATATACAATGTGTGCTATACTACAAAGTGTATGCATACTATGTCATATATACCATATACAATATGTGTTATACTGCAAAGTGTATGTATACTACATGTCATATATACCATATACAATATGTGTTATACTACAAAGTGTATGTATACTATATGTCATATATACCATATACAATGTGTTAAACTACAAAGTGTATGTATACTATATATCATATATACTATATACAATATGTGTTATACTACAAAGTGTATGTATACTATGTCATATATACCATATACAATGTGTTATACTAAAAAGTGTATGTATACTATGTCATATATACTATATACAATGTGTTATACTACAAAGTGTATGTATACTATATGTCATATACACCATATACAATGTGTTATACTACAAAGTTTTTTTTTTCAATCCGCCCAGGAATGCTGAACCAGAGACTCTCAGACATGGGCAGAGCTGCTACTTGCTCTCCCTGTGCCCAGCTGCTCGTGAGGCACCCAGGAGGCATGGCGGGTTCTAGCCCTGGCCTGCCACCCCAGCTGAGCCTCACAACAAGCCAGACCACCCTCCCCACTCCATGGGGCCCGCCATTTTCCACATCCGGACTTCCCTCTCGTCACAACTCCACCCAGCAGACCAGACTATCACAGCCCGGCTGCGCGGCCGCTTAGCCGCCACGCGTGGTTTATCAATAAATGCTTTATTTAGAGGTGACTACAACAGTATGCCACCTGCACGGCAAGCCTGGCAAGCTGCTCGTGTCATATTTGATATGCCAAATACCAGTGACATTTATATTAGGTCATTCCCATGACCTAATATGATTGTTTGAGGCTCTTTATGTTCCTGGAGCGGGCGGATGCCTTTGGGTTCTACTAGCATGAGACGGGACATATGGGGATATTACTGGTGCCCGCTCTAGCAAATAGATGATTAACGGGAAGATAGTGATAGTGACTACAAAGTATATGCATACTATGTCATATATTCCATATACAATATGTGTTATACTACAAAGTGTATGTATACTATGTCATATATACCATATACAATGTGTTATACTACAAAGTGTATGTATACTATATGTCATATATACCATATACAATATGTGCTATACTACAAAGTGCATGTATACTATATGTCATATATACTATATACAATGTGTTATACTACAAAGTGTTTGTATACTATATGTCATATATACCACATACAATGTGTTATACTACAAAGTGTATGTATACTATATGTCATATATACCATATACAATGTGTTATACTACAAAGTGTATGTATACTATATATCATATACTATATACAATGTGTTATACTACAAAGTGTATGTATACTATATGTCATATATACCATATACAATATGTGTTATACTACAAAGTGTATGTATACTATGTCATATATACCATATACAATATGTGTTATACTACAAAGTGTATGTATACTATGTCATATATACCATATACAATGTGTTATACTACAAAGTGTATGCATACTATATATCATATATACCATATACAATGTGTTATACTACAAAGTGTATGTATACTATATATCATATACTATATACAATGTGTTATACTACAAAGTGTATTATATATGTCATATATACCATATACAATGTGTTATACTACAAAGTGTATGTATACTATATGTCATATATACCATATACAATATATGTTATACTACAAAGTATATGTATACTATAGGTCATATATACTATATACAATATGTGTTATACTACAAAGTGTATGTATACTATATGTCATATACTATATATGTGTTATACTACAAAGTGTATGTATAGTGTATGTCATATACACCATATACAATATGTTATACTACAAAGTGTATGTATACTATATGTCACATATACTATATACAATATATGTTATACTACAAAGTGTATGTATACTATATGTCATATATACCATATACAATATGTTATACTACAAAATGTGTCAGGTACCGGCTCCCCCTGTGCTCCGGCTGATCGTGAGGCACCTGGGAGGGAAGGTGGGTTCTAGCCCTGGCCCGCCATCCCAATAGAGCCTCACAAGAAGCCAGAGGAACCCCCACACCATGAGGGCTGCCATTTTTTCTTTTTTGCTTTTTTTGGTCACACCTGGAGATGCTCAGGGGTCTCTCCTGGCTCTGCACTCAGGAATTACTCCTGGCAGTGCTCGGGGACCATATGGGGTCCGGGGATCGAACCCGGGCCGGCATGGGCTGGCGCGTGCAAGGCAAACGCCCTACCCGCTGGGCTATCGCTCAGGCCCCAAGGGCCGCCATTTTCAACATCCGAACTCCACAGCCTGCGTCAGAGCTCCACCCGAAAGGCCGACTCTCTCCGCCGCGGTTTATTAGTAAATGGATGATCTGAGAGCCCACTACTGAGAGTATCCCACCCACATGGCAGAGCCTGGCAAGCTACCCATGTTGTATTTGATATGCCAAAAACCAGTAACAATTATAGACCTCATTCCCATGACCTGAAGGAATGGTCTGAGGCTCTTTGTGTTCCTGGAGCGCAGCAGATGCCCTTGGGCTACGAGCATGTCAGGGACATATGGAGATGTTACTGGTACCCACTAGAGCAAATCGATGATGAGCGGAAGACAGTGATACAGGGAAACCATCCCTGTCCCGGGCCCCTCACCTGCCACTTTTTTTTTTTTTTTTTTGCTTTTTGGGTCACACCTGGTGACGCTCAGGGGTTACTCCTGGCTTTTTTCAGGAATTACCCCTGGCACTGCTTAGGAATTACTCCTGGCAGCACTCAGGGGACCATATGGGATGCCGGGGATCAAACCGGGTCGGCCGCATGCAAGGCAACAACCCTACCCGCTGGATTATTGCCCGGTGCCACTTCTGAAGCGGCTCTAACAGCACCTTCATCTCCTTCAAACCAGTGTGAATTGGGTCCCCCCATAGCTGTCGGTGCCCCTGCTACCATGAGCAGGTCAGTGCTTCAGTAGGGGCCAGCGGACCCTGCCCTGCCAGTGGGTGGGCCGTGGTGTCCGGGAAGAGCTATGCTGGCTGTCACCGGCGCAGCAGATGAACCCTCACCCCTCAAGAGTTGTCAGCAGCCCCCCAGGAGTTGCCTGGTCTCAGGGAAGCGACCCCAGCACCGTCAAGATGACAGGAACCTGGGCAGTCTTGATTTCCATGGGGAAGCCCCGTTTTCTGACCAGTGGGTTAACCAGTGGTCAGTGTGTCCATAGGTCT
>JAJIBD010032155.1:0-17992 GCA_021461705.1 Cryptotis parvus
GAAGGAAGGAAAGGAAGGAAGGAAGGAAGGAAGGAAGGAAGGAAGGAAGGAAGGAAGGAAGGAAGGAAGGAAAGGAAGGAAGGAAGGAAGGAAGGAAGGAAGGAAGGAAGGAAGGGAGACAATTAAGGCTATCTAAAAATGGATGGAGCTGCCTCGTTTTGCACCAGATTTCAGCCCATCATCAGTGTCTGAGGAGTAACAATATCAAGGGTAATAATATAGCAGGTAGGTACTATTCAGGAATGTTTGTGCAATGCTTTGATTCTGCAAACCCAATTCTCACCTTACCTCTCATCTTGCCACGGGTAGGAATCTTCTGGGGAGTGGGACGTGAGGGAACTCGTGGTGACCTTGTTCAGAAGAACCAGGGAGAGTCTGGTTAAATGCTGCCCCGAATTAACACTTACTTGTTGATGAACTTCAAATGAGCCACTTCACCTTTTTGTGTTTTGTTTTGTTTTGTTTTATTTTGTTTTGTTTTGTTTTGTTTTGTTTAAAATCTCCCCTGATTAGCTAGAGAGAGTGATTTCTATAACCATTTTTTTTCTGAAGAATATATGAGATTTTATGTGAGCTAAGTGCTTTCAGTCAGTCCTTGGAGAAACTAAGTGCTCAACAAATTGTAATTGTTGCAATGATTATTATGATGCCAAGCTGGAGAAAATTATAGGAGCTAGAATATTTGGAAAAGATGGCTTAACTGCTGACTTCAATAGCATTAGAGCAAACACACAGTGGTGGGGATGGCGTAGACTGACAAAAGATTGAGCTAAGGTCCCACTAGGCAGTCCCTTTAACATGCAAGGCTGCATGGTCAATGCCTTGAATAATCACAGGCCTGGATACTTTTGTCTTTTTCACAGCACTTGTCTTTTTGTTTTGTTCGTTTTTTGTTAGTTCTTTTTTCTGGGTTGGCTTAGTGCTTACTCCTCTCTCTTGATCTCAGGGATCATTCCTACTGGGGTTCAGAGGATGGAAGCAGGGGTGGCCAGGTGCAAGGCAAGCACTTTACCCTCTGTACTATTCCCTGACCCTTCACTTCTCTTGTTAACTCAATGCCAACACCAAGGCACACAGTGAGATAAACTCTCAAGGTGTGGACTATCAAAATGGCCAAACTTCCCTATCAGTATATCTACCTGCCCACTCTCATCCTTCTACTGTAAGCCAGATAAGGAGGAAAGAGAGTGATTGGGTCAAACTGGCAAGAGAAATATTCTAGGATTGCTTGTGAATGACAAATAAAAAGGAAATTATGTCCCCAAAGAATGAATAGCTTCTTTTTGTAAAATGATTTGTTTCTTTATCTGCATAAGCTAAAATCATATAGCAATCATCACAAATTAACTTATTTATGTATTGTATGATAATTCCATTTGCCATCCATTTAAGTTTTTGTAGAAAAAGTAATATGAAATAAATGTGTTATATGTCCACCAAGGGGTAGGCCAGCAAGATGCGGGAGGGTATGAAATCTGGGAGCCTTAGTAGTGGTGGAAAGATTACACTGGTGATGGGATCAGTGTTAGATGATGCCTGAAGCAACTCTATTATGAACAATTTTTAAATCACGGGTATCATATTAAGACTTTTTTCATCTTTAAGAATTTTTTGAGTCGCCTCTTAGTTGTGTAGGTGTGCTTGATCCTTCACTCTCTGCGAGTTCTTTGGCTGTCAGCTATTATTTCATCCCACCTAGATACTGAGACCAACCACCTCCCTACTTTTCCAATCCCAAATCCCCTGACTTTGAATGTCATACACTTTCAGCACACAGTCTTAGCCTGACCCCTCCTAGAATATCAATTCAGAGCTTTACACCATTCTGCTGTGTTGGAGGACAGGTTTAGCTATTCTGGGAGTTTTGTTGTTTTGCCCATTCCCAGCTTAATCTATTTAAGCCAAGGTTCATTCTAATGAGACCTCTCTTCTATGTAAACACTGCTAGAGGGTGTGGCACTTACAGAAGTCACCTTGACTGAATAACTTCTGACTTATACAACTACTAAGACTTCTATGTTTTCTAGATTGGGCACAGCTCCTCTTTATACCCACTGCACCCAGCGTGAGACAGTTAGAATTTACCAGGAGACTACCATCCTGGCTACGTTGAGACTATAGGAAGACTATAAGAAGGATCATACTAGTTTGCTTTAAGCAGCCAAGTGTGACCCTTTCAGTACAAGAACAAGATACTCAGAATCACCCTGGTGCAGATAATAATAAGAAGGATCTGTGGGTACCATCTAGATTACATGAAGCTCATGAACTTAAGATGTATTACTTTATATCAGCCCTCTCTCTCCAGTGTTTTACATGAGATAATCTCGGTATAAAGGATTAGACCTTGGCTAGCCTTTGTTTATACCTACAATAGGGTGTGGCACTGCTCTTCTACACTCTGTTTAGAGTTCTTTGTTGACATGACCCTTCCCCGTCACAAATCAGATTACTTTGGTGTATATAAGGGGACTGACTTGAGACCCCCCGGCTTTTTCGCTTTGACTTTGGGCCTTTTGCTTTTTGCTTTTGGCTTTTTGCTCTTTGGTCTTTTGCACCTTCTTCTGGGTAGGACTCAGCTCAGGTGAGATCCTCTCTCTTTGGTGGGAGACTTAGGCTCTTTTGTATGGTCTAAGTTCGGACCAGCGCTAGAGTTTGTTCATTATATTGGAGTGCTGTGGAAGAGCTTTTGTACTATTAAAAGCCTTTTTGGAACTGCACCAGACTCATGAGTTTTCATCCATTCCCCGGTGTCCTCAGAGGTAGAAGAGAACTTCTGTCCTGACACTGTCGGGGACCCCGGCGGCGTTCCCGACACTGCTGTGCTACGTAAACTTGTCCAACATCATTTAGACTTGAGCTCCTTGAAGAAAGCACCTTGTCATTTCTGCTTTCACTTTCCAAGACACCACATGTATTCCCTGGACTCTCTAAATAAGAAGAGTGATCAAAGGTAGAGGTTCTACGTGTTTGAGTTGCAAAATGAAAAACAGCACCTTCTGAGTTTTATTTTAATGTTCACCTTGTTTTTATAGTTGGTAGGAAAGGAAATATCTCATTTTAACATAAATCTACTTGTGATATTTTGGGTTGAGGCAGGGCTGCCCTTAAAAGCTCAAATTTAAACACTAGGTCATTGTGTAAACTTTAAATGATTATACCCCCCCAAGCAATAATTACTTTAACTATGCAATGCTTTTTTTAATTATTTTATTATACCACCTTTAGATATACAATTACAAGATGCTCATGTTTGAGTTTTGGTTCTTCAGTGTTCCAACACCCATCCCTCTACCCGCGTCCATCTCCCATCACCAATGTCCCCCACTTCCCTCTCCCCCTTCCCTAGCCTGCCTCCATGGCAAGTTCTCTATCTCCTTTCTCTCTTTTTTCTCTCCTCGCTTCCCTTTCTTACACATTGTGGATTGTAGTATATTCTAGTACGTGATTGGTTCCACTAGTTTGATGTACCACATGGCCGCAAATGGCCGCATGACTTGGGAGAGTCGGATGGCAGTTCTCACCGGAGTGTCTGAGTCTCTGCATGATATGGCTGGTCCGCCTGGGTCAGTTTGTGGGCAGGGCCACTAGGCCCCCCGAAATGAGTCAGAGAGGGAAAGGGGTGGCCCCAGCTCCATCTCGCGAATGCCTGATGACTTTCGCCTCAGAGAGTTTACTACCTGTGCTTGAACTCGGCTACTCTGTTAATTTGGTCTTGAGATCAGCATCTCTCCTGGGTGGGCTCTGATATGCTGTGGCCTCTGTGAAAATGACAGCTCATGTGATGGGCGAGTCTCATCTGGCTGCTTCGAGGCCCCACAGAGGTGATGGGCCCACTCCCAAAACCCATCTTTCCTCCGGGAGTCTCATAGTCAACTGAGCTAGGGAGAGCCGGATGGCAGCTCTCCCCATTGTGTCTGAGTCTCCACATGATATGGCGGTTGCCCCTGCGATGCTTCCTTTACCAACAGGTAATACATATTTGATATGTGTTTGCTGAGTGAATAAAGTGATGAGACTCCAAAAATAAATACATCATGATAAAACTAGGAGGCTTATTTACTTAAAACCCAGTGTCCTGCACTATCAGATTTGTTTAATAAGCATTCATCTATATCAATATCTTTCAAACATTAATTATTTGCAAGCTGTTTCCAAGACATTAAAAGATCACAGAGATTAAGGGCAAACATAATAGGTGATAAAACTAGAAAGTAACAACTCTGGGTCCAGAATGTGGAGAGAAAGTTAAAGTATTCTGGAAGGTGAGAGGGAAAAGTGCAAAGTAAACCTGCTTTCTTAACTGTATTGTGTACTTACTCTTCATTACATGCTTTGAATATATAATGCTTTTTTTCCCCAAAGTTATTCTATTGACTCACCATGTGATAGTTAGAAGGCAGTTTATGGTCGAAATTTAGTCACACACTGTTCCAACACCCATCCCTCCACCAGAGCACAATTCCCACCACCAATGTGCCCCTTTTTCTCTCCTGCCATAACCCCATGCCCCACCTCCCAGCCTATCTCTCTGGCAGTCACTTTTCTTTTCTCTCTCTCTCTCCCTATTGGGCATTACAGGTTGAAATACAGATTCTGAGAGGTTATCGTGTTTGTTCCTTTACTATTTTCAGTTTGCAGTTCTTATATAAAGTGTTCATTTACCACTACTCTTACCCCTAGGGGTCCCTTCCCTATCCCAGCTGTCTTTTCCCCAAGCAGTTGGAAGAAATCTTCCAACCGTGTACCAAACCTCCTGGCCCTTGTTTCTACTCTCCTTGGAGACTGGCTTCATGTTACATTTTTACACCCCACAAATGACTGCAGTCATTCTGTATCTGTCCTCCTTCTGACTCATTCCACTTAGCCTGATACCCTCCATGTCCATCCATTTATAAGCAAATTTCATGACTTCATTTTTCCTAATAGCTGCACATTGTGTAGGTGTACTATAGTTTCTTTAACAAGTCATCTGTCCTTGGGAACTCAGATTGTTTCAGATTCTGGCTATTGTGAACAGTGCTGCAATAAACACAGAAGCGCAGATGGTATTTCTTATGTAGTTTTTGAAACCCCAGCGTATAGTCCCCAAAATGATAGTGCTAGGTTGTAAGAAGCTCAAAATCTAGTTTTTAAGGAACGCCTGTATTTTTTCTCCAAAAAAAGGCTGGACCAATCAGCATTTCCACCAACAATGAATGAGAGTTCTTTTCCCCCACATCCACATCAACACTAGATATTCTTTGTTCTTGGGGGTTCCTTGGAGTTTGTTTTTTGCTTTTGGGTCACACCGGCAATGCTCAGGGGTTACTCCAGGCTCTGTACTCAGGAATTACTCCTGGTGGTGCTTTGGGACCATATTGGATGCTGGGGATCGAACTCAGGTCAGTCACATGCAAAGCAAACACCCTACTCGCTGTACTATAACTCCAGCCTCCAAGTTATTGTTATTCTTTTGGATGTGGGCCAGTCTCTGTGTTGTGAGATGATAACTCATTGTTTTGATTTGTATCTCCCTAATGATTAGTGATATAGAGCATTTTTCCATGTGTGTTTTGGCCATTTGTATATGCTATTTGGATATATTCTTAAATATATCCAAAAAGTACCAGAGTACCAATTTTCAGAGAACATTGTCAGGACTTCCTCCCAAATCTGTCTTTGTTTAGTCATGGCACTGCACTACTCTTCTATCAGGGTGAGACAAAGAGACTGTGGATAATAACCCAACTTCAAAACCGTTTCCTTTTCCTGGGTGGCAGGAGGAGAGCTGGTAGATCATAAAAGCATATAATCTATGCTTTGGGGTGGGGGTGCAGAGTAAAATTATTGTGTTAAGAAAAATGTAAGGAAAATCAGAGAGAGCACGACACTTAGTAAAGTTGGCAATAGAGCTTACTTAGGATTGTTTTGTTTTGCTTTGTTTTGTTTGGCATCTATGCCTAATTGTACTCAGACTTCCTCCTTTGCTCAGGGATCACTCCTGGCAGTGTTCAGAGAACCATATGTGTTACTGCAGATCAAACAAAGGTCAACCAGGTACAGTGTACCTTACCCCTTCATAAAGGGGGTACAATGTATACAATCTATTCCCCCACTCTGTAAGAGCATACTTGGAACCAGTGAATAAATCCCCATGTCCTTAGTCTCCTGGGGCAGGGCATAAATTTAAGGATTCAAAAGGACCCCTCAAACCCCAACAGCTACTGCATGCTATGGCCAGACTCCACTGCCTCACGACTGAGCTCACAGAGATGCCAAAGTACCCAAAATTTCAGGCACATTGGGGGTTTGGCTAAAAAGTTTGACCCTTCTAAGACTTGGGCTTGGTGACGTTCCCCATCCCCCACCTCCCATACTTGCAGAAGTCTTGGCAGCCACAACCAGGTTCCACCTCCACTGCCGTATAAATTCACAGAATAAATAAACTCATATGAATTCTGAATTTTCTGGAGCAACATCTTCAAACCTTACAATACTAACATTCCAGTAGGAGCAGATTGTATGGGAATGTAATGTAGAATGTAATGTAAGATAAACCAACAAAAACATTAACAAGAAGGCTGACAACAGCTAAGCAAATCTGTCAGACAAGGCCTTAATGTTCCCATGGTGAGGTACAACAATTTTTACAAGTTTTCTTCTATGGAAATAGTTTTGATCATTCTGTTGCCGTGTAGTGGTAACAAGCAACATGAAATCAAGGTTTGGTCCTACTACTAGGGCAGGCTTGAATGGTGGCGGGAAATTGAGACAGGTAGGCGCTGGATGTCGTTCCGACTGAAATCAGGGTTAAAATAAGTGAGAAAACCAGAGCTCCTATCAGAAGAGCTGAGACCAAGGTCTCTCTCCACACACACAGAAGCGAAACCCTGTGAGGACGCGAGCAGAGACGCAGCCAGCTACAGCCATGGGGAGGCCAACCAGAAACCCACAGCAACGGCACCCCAGCTGCCTTGCACCTCCTGGACTTGAGAGCTCACCTGACTGCGCCTTCCAATCTGTGCTATTTGTTACAGCAGCTTTGGAAGGTTCATGTCAGAAACAGCATGAACCTAGAAAATCCCACCCCCACCCCCTTCCAACACCCATTCACACCGTACTTCATACAGTAGTTCCACTGGATAGAACCCTCGGTGCTGAAAGAGTGGGTATTTCATAAATGGCGTAAGACACATGCTTCACCGTGAGAACCTGTTCTCCTTCGCTCCCTCCCACTGACGCTGCAACGCTGGGGCTGCTCACACAGTGGGCCCTGGTGCTCTCACACTGACTGCCAGGAGCCACACACACACCACAATGCTCACTCACTAGCCTCGCTACAGGGCACTGTGCGAGCTGTGGTGTCACGCATATGCTCATCTGTGAGCTGTGTGAGCACTCTGCGAGCTATGTTATCACACGTATACTTATCTGTGAGCTGTGTGGAGCACTCTGCAAGCTGTGGTGTCGCACATATGCTCATCTGTGAGCTGTGTGAGCAGTCCGTGAGCTGTGGTGTCGCACATACCCTCATCTGTGAGCTGTGTGAGCACTCTGTGAGCTGTGGTGTCGCACATATGCTCATCTGTGAGCTGTGTGAGCACTCTGTGAGCTGTGGTGTCGCACATATGCTCATCTGTGAGCTGTGTGAGCACTCCGTGAGCTGTGGTGTCGTACATATGCTCATCTGTGAGCAGTGTGAGCACTCTGTGAGCTGTGGTGTTGTACATATGCTCATCTGTGAGCAGCGTGAGCACTCTGTGAGCTGTGGTGTCGCACATACGCTCATCTGTGAGCTGTGTGAGCACTCCGTGAGCTGTGGTGTCGCACATATGCTCATCTGTGAGCAGCGTGAGCACTCTGTGAGCTGTGGTGTCGCACATATGCTCATCTGTGAGCTGTGTGAGCACTCCGTGAGCTGTGGTGTCGCACATATGCTCATTTGTGAGCAGTGTGAGCACTCTGTGAGCTCTGTGGTGTCGCAATATGCTCATCTGTGAGCAGCGTGATCACTCTGTGAGCTGTGGTGTTGTACATATGCTCATTTGGTGTCACCCTTCTCGGTGCTCACACACATCCCAGTTGCCTGCTCGCCAGGCTGCTGTGAACCCTACACAGGTCATCTCTAAGGTTGTACTTCCTGGCCTCAGCATTCAGACACACACTTAGCTGTGGGGCAGCCACAAACCACTTGTGGCTCTGCTCCAGGCTCACGCGGCAGCTTTCTGAGGTATCAAACACAGGACCACATGCTCGCAAGACCGGGGACCCAAGTCACCAAACGCTTCCCCTCATCTTGTATACCTTATGGTTTAAATAGTTTTACAGTGTTTTGAAAGATTTTAAAATAAAAATAAATCATATTGTAGCCATAGGCCGAGTAAGTGCTAATACGTGGATGAGCCTTGAAACTACTGCAGAGTGAAAAAGCCACATAAGGGGTCAGGCAGGCATGCAAGGTTGCAAGCTCAAGCCCCAACTCTGCTGAGCACTGAACCATCTAGTCATCACCCCCATAGCTGTGGGGTTTCCTAAGCACCTGTTTAGAGTCTCTCGTCCCCAGCACCCCCTACAATGGGGCAAATACCTGATTCCAATTACATGCAACTTCTAGAATAAGGAAACAGACAGCAAGTAGAATAGTAGCTATCAGGGACCAGAAGGAAGATGGAAACGTGTGCTACTACAAGAGGACTCTTGGTCCTGCCTACGGTGTTGCAGGTGTGGCTGCAGTGCCCGCTGATTTGGCAGGTGGCAGACAGAAGACAGGCTTGTCTAGATCCAGGGCTCTGCCCTATGGGCCCTGGATGATTGATGATTGACATAGAAAAAGACTGGGCTCCCGGGATGAACCCAGAGCCACGGCAGAGCCTGGCAAGCTACCCATGGTGTATTCAATATGCCAAAAACAGTAACAATAATGGACCTCATTCCCAATGAGTGGAGACGTTACTGGCGCCTCTCAAGCAAATCGATGAACAATGGGAAGACAAGTGATACAAGTGATGAGTAAGATGGCATAACAGTACTTTAGCTATGTAACTAATTTTCCCTCATAATTGTATTATTCACTGATCTGTGATACAGTCTGAAAGTAATTGATTTTTTCCTTTTGCTCAACATTTTAACAGTATATGGAAGAAGCTAGTATCTAGTGATCTAGTGATTCTAATAGAGAAGGAAAAAATTAATGACATTTGTACTTAAAGTAAAGGCATAGGGGTGGATTTTTTGCCATCGGGATGGCAAAATAAGAGAGTCCCGAAAACATATGCTTCATATATAAGAACATACAATTCCACTGAAATAATGTCATTAAAAACCATCAGGAACAGGCTGAACCAACTTGGCACTTAAGAAGAGAATTGCAATTGACAGTGAAATAAATTTTTTTAATGAAAAAATAAAATAAAATAACAAGAGGACTTTTTGGGCAGATGATGGAAATACTCTGGAATTAGACAGCAGTGAAGATAGCACAACTTTTCTGATATACCTTTGAAGGGGTGGGTTTTGTGATATATGAATTATGTATTAATGAACATATATAAGCAAAAAATAAAGTGGGGTGATTGTAGCAGCCAATTTATTGTTCTGAAATCTACATATAGAAATTAGTTGCAAATAAAAGTTATAAAAATTTCTTCCTTATAAGCCAAAAATACGCAGTGGAAACACCATCCCTACTTTTATGTTCATAGCAGCATTATTCACAATAGCCAGAATCTGGAAACAACCAGAGTGCCCGAGAATCGATGACTGGATAAAGAAGCTTTGGTACATCTACACAATGGAATACTATGCAGCTGTCAGGAAAAATGAAGTTATAAAATTTGCCTATAAATGGATGGACATGGAGAAGATTATGTTGAGTGAAATTAGCCAGAAGGAGAGAGACAGATACAGAATGACTGCATTTATTTGCATGACATAAATATATATGTACATACTATGATACCAATATCCAAGGACAAGTGAAACATGGACCAGAGGCTTGTCAAAGGTGGAAATTATCACAAACATGTGGGAGTCAGAGGCTAGGTAAGACAGAAAATGGAACAGTGTGCTAACAATTGTTGAGGGTACTAATACCAACCTAGAACTGAGCATTAAATACAGGCAAAAAGATACACATGACAACCCTTTAATGTATGTTCTGTAATCCATAGTCTGGAAGGGAAGGAAAGAGAAAGAGAGAAAGGGAAAAGAAATAAAGAACCTGCTATGGAGGTGGGCTGGGGGAGGGGGAGGGAATCAGGGACGTTGGTGATGGAGGTGGGCACTGGTGGAGGGATGGGTGCTGGAACACTGTATGACCAAAACCCAAATATGAACGTTTTAATTGTATATTTTTAATTGATATCTCACGGTGGTATAATAAAATACTTTTTAAAAATTTCTTCCTTATAATTATTAAATAATGCTAAAATTTAAGCACTAATGAAGTTAAAGCAAAATCTGAAAAGCATGACTTCAATAAATAAAACAGAGTAGAATTATTAGTTTTTTACTAAATAATCTTTGTACAAAATATTTGCTAGTGAAAATCTTAAACACTTCTTTTTCAAAAATATTTTATTATACCACAGTGAGATATACTAGTATTACAAAAATGCTCATGTTTGGGTTTCAGTCATACAGTGTTCCAGCACCCATCCCTCCACCAGTGTCCATTTCCTCACCAATGTCACGATTCCCTCCCTTCCCCAGCCTGCCTCTATGGCAGGCACTTCTTTCTCTTCTCTCTCTTTCTATCTCTCTTTCTCTCTCTCTCACCCTTCCTTCTTTTTACACATTGTAGCTTACAATACATACATTTTGGGGTTATCAGGTATATCCCTTTGCCTATATTCAATGCTTAGTTCTAGGCTAGTTTTATCATTTCAACAATTGTTAGTACATTGTTCCTTCTCTGTCTAACCTAACCTCTGACTCCCAAACACTTGCATAGATTCTACCCACTGACAGGACCTCCTGACCAGTGTTGACTAACCTTTGATATTGGTATCATACTATTTTTTATATCACTCAAATAAATGCAGTCATTCTATATCTGTCTTTTCCCTCTGGCTAATTTCACTCAGCATGATCCTCTCAGTGTCCATCCATTTATAGGCAAATTTCATAACTTTTGTTTTTCCTAACAGCTGCATAGTATCCCACTGTGTAGATGTACCACTGTTCTCAGGCACACTGGCTGTATTCAGATTCCTACTGTTGAACAGTAAAAGTGCAGATGGTGTTTCTGCTGTGTGGAAAATCTTAAACACTTCTGTCTCTAAATCCCAACAAATATAACCTGAACTTATTTCAACAAATTTGAATCAGTGCAATATATTAATTGCTTAGCCCTGCCCATCCAAATATTAGTGTCTGTGTTTGTTTTCTATTGCTGCTCTAGCAAATTTCTACCAACTTAGTGGTTTCTTTTTTTTAAAAAAAAATTTTTGGGGGCCACCGGTATTGCTCAGGGATCACTCCTGGCTCTGTGCTCAGGAATCATTCTTGGCAGAGCTTGGGGACCATATGGGATGATGGGGATCGAACCCAGGTCAGTGGCATGCAAGGCAAATGCCCTACCTTCTATCAGTGCTCTGACCCCCAACTTAGTGGTTGTAAACCACACAAATCTAGTATCACAGGTTTCTCTATACATAATGTATCACAGATTTCTCTTTTTATAACGTATCACAGATTTCTTTGTACATAATGTGACTCACAAAGCTAAAATCATGACATCAGCCACATTATGTTCCTTTCTGGAGGACTAGGGATGAATCTGTTTCCTCACCTTTTTCCAGTTTGGGGTGTTTCCTGCTTCCCTTGGCTCATGTTTGCCATCGTTTGTCATCAAAACCAGCAGCACTGGGACTAGTCCTTTTTCACATCTAGTCTTAGCTCGTATGGCTAAAACAATAGCCATTTCCTCACAGTTTGTAGGGATAAAAAGTCAACATCAGGGGCCAGCTTGGATGGCTGAGAGGTCTTCTTTTATTATCATCGTATTTTCCTCACAAAATGGAAATACTGCCTGCAAGCTTGTTTCTTTTATTATAAAGGTGTTAATCTCAATCAGGATGGCTCCACACTCAAAAACCTCATCTAATGTAACTATCAACTACTGCTCCTTCCATTCTTATTTTAAAATCATGCTACCTTTAAATTTAAAAATAAAATTGGAGCCAGAGAGACAGGACAGAGACTTGGGAGCTTACCTTGCTGCAACCAACCTGATTTCAATCCCCAGGTCCCTTGAGCTCTGCCAGGAGCAATCCTGAGTGCAGAGCCAGAAGTAATCTATGGGCACCTAAACACCACGGGTGTATTCCCCTGTTGGGCGCCATTTTGTGCTGAAGTCATTTTTTCTGCTGGCGCCCTCTTTAGCCGTTACTGACTCCACCCACTGCCACGTTGCCTTCCCTTCCTGTGTCCCGCGTCGAATCCAGGGGTCCCCTTGCATGGTGTGATTTCGGAGCTTTGTCCAATAGGGCATGTTTCATCAGCTCCTACGACCTCATATGAGCTCAGTTGCCGCCTAGCCAATGGGAAGTGGACAGCTGACCCCACCATTTGCCAGCCATGGGGACAGGGCACACCGACCAGCACTGTATAAAGGCAGCTTGCGCAGAGGGTGGGGTCCTTTCACCATTTAAGTTTCAAACTTTAGGAGCTCCAGTAAAGTGTGTTCTAAGAAGAATCCTGTTGTGGTCGTTCTTCACCTTGGCGGTCGGGGCGTCCCACATTCCCCACTCCAAGCAAACAAAAGATAAAAATCAGTACATTTTTGGGTAAAACATCTCCATCTGGCATGAGGATTAGTCCTTCTCAGTCCATTGTAGGCTTTGAAAGAAAAGACTGAGGTCGCCCTATGAAAAGGGATAACTCAGCTTCAGACTGTCTTTAAACTCAAAACTGCAGCATTTTCTTGTTGAGTTTTTTTTTGTTTGTTTGTTTTGTACAGGTCACACCACAGTGCCTAATTGGGGGTGGGGAGTGGGGGGGAAGGAGAGCACAGAGGAGAAAGAGTGAGAGAGAGAGAGAGAGAGAGAGAAAGAGAGGGAGAGAGAGAGAGAGAGAGCCCACTCGCATCAGTGGCACACAGGGAGAGGGGCAAGAGAGGTGGGGAAACTGGGTCATGGCAGAAAATGTACACTGGTGAAGAGACTGGTTGGAATATTGTATGACTGAAACTCAATTATAAACAACTTTTAACTGTGCATCTCAGGGTGATTCAATTGTTTTCAAAGTCAAGATTTCCCCCAAAAAGTCAAGTTGCTTTGTCTTTCTTTTGCCAAGTTACCTGCCTTTTGTACTGCTTATGACTAGTTCTCTAGAACTGTCTTTGAGACAGTCCTGTGGTTGAGCGAAATATGGATTAAATGTTGGCGTTTCCCAAGCTTACTATGTTGACATTTTAATCTCCATTGCAATGGTTCTAGAAATCATCTCCTTGACATTGTAGAAGTGATAAGTGCTGAGAATGGTAGTTTTCATGAACAAAATTAATGCCCCTTGAGTCAGACAGCCCTTTGCTTTCTCTGCCATGTGAAGATGTAGGAAGAAAACAAACAAAGAAGCGAACCAAAAAAACAACCAACTACAGACCAGGCTTTACATGAGCCGTGATCATGGACTGCCATGATCATGAAATCAGAATAATGGAGAAAAACAAGTTTCTGTTGTTGGCAAGCCCTTAATCAATGTTCTATTATGAGACCCACACTGACCAAGACAGGCCTAAATTAGGAGCTGGCAACTTTCTTGGTTATGGTCTGAGAGAGAGTAAGTATTTTAGTTTTACAGGCCACTATTCGTACTACTATTATTAGTCAAAGAACAGTAAGCAATATATAAAGCAATGTGTCAATGCTCCAGTAAAATTTCATTTTCAGTGAAATTTAAATTTTAGATAATATTTATCTGTTAAATTTTTGTGTAAGTTTTTTTCAATATTGAAACATCTTTTTTAGTTTATGGGCTATCTTTAAAGTTGTCAGCAGGCTAGATTGGGCCCACAGGTCACAGTTGAAAAAAAATCTCAGGGCTTATTCCTGGCTCTGCACTTGAAATTCACTCAGGCGGACTGGGAACCATTTCATGTGCCAGGATTAAACCTAAGTTTGCTATGTGCAAGATCAAGTGCCTGCCCAGTATACTATCTCTCTAGCCCATCATAAACATTTGGAATAGTAAAAATGGTGAGCTATTTTTTAAGAGAAAAACATTATTTCATCCTCTATAGAAAGATCTGTTCTGTGAAACTTTGCATGTGGAACATTTAAAAAAATTTTAATTGCTTTTTTAAATTAACATGAGTAAGTAGACAAAGCTGTTCATGATTGTAGGTTTTCCAGGTTATACAATAATCCAGCACACCCACCCCGTACTCTCAGTTACATTTCCCACCACTAAGATCCCGGTTTCCTCCTGTTTGGATGACAGGCTTAATATATATAAATGTATGTATATAGTGTATATACACATAATATATATGTATGTTCGATACACACATAATATATACCTTTCAAAGACCTAGCCCCTGGAACCAAGTGACCATACAATGGTACGGCACTTGCCTTGCATGTGGCTAACCTGGGTGTGATCTGAGGTACCCCTACACCGGCCAGGAGTAATTTGAGTGCAGAGTCCCGAGTAACCCTTGGCATTGTGGAGTGACCCTAAAAAGCCAGGAAAAAAAACCAAAGACCTAGTATTGGATGATCGGCCTACTAGCTTGGGAGCTTTGCTGTTTTACTTCAGTCACAGCTTAATCTATTTACATGTTCTTAAGCCAGGGTTCATACTAATGAGATCTCTCTTCAATGCAAACACTGATGAGGTGTTGGCAGTTAAGAAGTCACCTTGATTCTGAATGGAGTAACTTCTGACTTATTATTATACATCTAATAAGACTTCTATGTTATCTAGATTGGGCTTATAGCTCACTCTCTATACCCATGAACTAGTATGGGACAGTTAGAATTTATCAGGAGACTGCCTCACTGGCTAATGGAGACTATGGTAAGATTATCGAAGGACCATGCTAGTTTGCCCTTAAGCAGGTGAGAGTGTGACCCTTCACTATATGGAGAACAAGACACTCAGAATCACAATGGTGCAGATAACAAAGAAGGACCTTGTTAATACCACCTAGTTTCATATGAAGCCCTTGAAATTAAGATGTATTATTTATACCAGTCCCCCCCTCTCTCTCTCCAGTGTTTTACATAAGAGATAATCTCTGAAGAAGAGATTAGGCCTTGGCATACTCCTTTATTTACACCTGCAACAGGGTGTGGCACAAGCAGCTACACTATTCTACTATCTAGAAGCTACTTTGGGTCCATTGTTAGAACCTCCCTGAAGTTAGGATTAACTTTGGGTGTCTATAAATTGGACTGACTTGAGGCACTCACCCCTTCTTTTGGTAGAACACCTCTCGGTGCCATCCTCTCTCTTTGGTGGGAGACTTGGGCCTCTTGTATGGTCTCAGTTCTGATCAGAGCTAAGAGTTCTTTCATTATATGGTTGCGGTGGGTACAGCTTTTTGTACTCATAAAAAGCCTTGGAACTGTACAGGACCCATGAGTTTCATCACTGTTCCCCATGGCCTCCCGGAGAGTAAAGGGAGGGCTACCATGCAGTTACTATTGGGGATCCCAGCGGCTCATTTTCCTTTTAGCCCCAGCCTACCTCCACTTGGCATGCACATTTCTTCATACTCTCTCCGTTTTTTTGGCTGCATTATGGTTTCCAACTATTCTACAGGTGCTGAAGATCATCCTTTGTTCAGGGTATCACTGTATCACTGCATCCGACAGATCATCATCCCGTGAATGAACAGTTGCTCGGGTGGGCTAAGCAGGAACTTGATCTCAGTACGTCCTGTCACATAAGAATAGTACCAGAGTTATCTACTTGTCTTAGGAACATAAAAAGAGCCTCAAGCCATTCAAGTCAGGTCACTTCTGGAAATGGGAGTCTATAATTGTTACTGGTATTTGGCATATCAAATGACCGGGTGGTTGCCAGGCTCTAGAATTAGTAGGTGGAAGTGTATAAAACTCTTAATTCCTAATTGCACTGCCCTTTAAAAAAAGAATTTATATTTAGTAAATGATGGTGAACCTCTCTAATGCTCAGAAATACGTAGGCCTTGAGGCGGAGCCATTTATGGCTCCATTCACAAAACTCTTGTTTCCATGAATGGAGATGGGTGTCTGTTTACCATCTTACCCAGATGGTTTCAGAATGAAGAAAGGGCATTTCAGTCTTGTTCAGAGGGTTTTTATCGGCCAAGTACAGTTTGAGGTGGTTTTTTTTTGTGCCAGCTCTAGGGTTATGGAAGTCATATTAGACTAAGTCGTTAGAGGTTGGCAGGAGTAATACATCTGCATTACAAAAAAAATACAGAGATTTTGGTAACAAGAAGATCTCCGCGTTTCTGAATTTTCAACTGAGTTTTAGTATCCTTGGTGATTTATTCTGGGGCCACACAGGCGTCTGACCAGCGGCATGGTGGGACTTTGGATTACTGGATGACAGTGACTGTGAGTGGGCACTGGGACCATTTATCCTTTGATATATCTCAGTTTATTCAGCTAATGGTCCACATATTAGACATTTATTTGATGGGAGAAAAATAATGATCACATTGTTCACATTTTGAAGGTAATACTTGGTAACAAGTTTGAGCATGGAGTCATTTATTATTTCTTTAACATGAGCATTGCAAAGTGTATGTTCTGGAACAATATATTGAATAGAAAAAAAAACCAACTTCTCAATTTTATTTAGCCTAAATTTTGTTTCATATCTATTGGCTGATGCTGCTGGAATTTTTGTGGTTTTCAGTCGGCACTTTTGTGTTCCACTATTGTTTTTGCCCACCTAGGTCAACAACTACTTAACATGATCAATGAATTAACTTAAAAGGATGTGTGGCTGATAGTGTACTATAAGTTGCGTAAAGAGGCATTTAGCAAGAATAATAATAAACTTCATTCAAAATGGATGAACCACTACATATATTTCTTTCTGTTGCTTTGAGATAATTTTTTCTTAATATTTGCCAGTGATTTGAACTGAAAAATTTTTTTTTTGCTACATTCCTATCTTTAATAGCATGAAATTAGTTTTGGAATGTGATTAATTGCAATTTCCTCTTTGAAAAAAATTGTCATAACTACAGAACTCATTGCTGATCAATTAATCTTAGATCTTACAATAATAATAATCTGAATACCTCATAGTTTGCTCACACAGGGAAGTATTTCTTTATGTTTGGTGTTTTTCTTCCACATGAATGGTTTGACATTCATCACTTAATTCTGTTGTTATTACAGCATAATTCTCAGCAAAGGAAATTATAGAAAATAACTGCTTTCTATCTGCCTGACTTTTTGGGTCACACATAAGCATGCTCAGAGTTGACTGAGGCTCTGTGCCAAAATTCAAACTGGTAGTGTTCAAGGGGACCATATGAGATATTGGGGATCACCCAGGTTGGTGGTGTTAAAGCCCTACCCACTGTTACCGTCACTCCAGCCTCTCTAGAAAGAAGCACCACCATACATCAAGAGGACTAAGTATTATATTTAATACAGACGCTTGCCAGACTTGGGCATCAAAAACATTAGGTTCGGGTCTTGTTTGTTTTAGGAAAAACTACAATTATAGGATTTAAGCAGCCCTTTTGTATTTTTATAGTTTTGCTTTACTTGTTTTGAGTAAGATGACATACATTGGGATATTTAACCAAGCCTTTAAAAATCTTAGAAAACTAAATTTGTTTGTTTCTTCATTCTGTTTTTTCTATGTTTTTTTGAAGCCATTCCCATCAGTTCTCAGTTTTACTTCTAACCGCTTTTTCCTTTGTGAGCTCCTGGTGTGAGGGTGTCATATGCAGTGGTCTAGGATCAGTCATTTTGCAAGCAGTGATTGTCACTTGACGTAACCTATCCTGTTATATCATTATTCATCTCTTATCGTTTTCCTCTACTGTTTGAAT
>JAJIBD010032156.1:0-91877 GCA_021461705.1 Cryptotis parvus
CCATTCTGCTGTGTTGGAGGACAGGTTTAGCTATTCTGGGAGTTTTGTTGTTTTGCCCATTCCCAGCTTAATCTATTTAAGCCAAGGTTCATTCTAATGAGACCTCTCTTCTATGTAAACACTGCTAGAGGGTGTGGCACTTACAGAAGTCACCTTGACTGAATAACTTCTGACTTATACAACTACTAAGACTTCTATGTTTTCTAGATTGGGCACAGCTCCTCTTTATACCCACTGCACCCAGCGTGAGACAGTTAGGAATTTACCAGGAGACTACCATCCTGGCTACGTTGAGACTATAGGAAGACTATAAGAAGGATCATACTAGTTTGCTTTAAGCAGCCAAGTGTGACCCTTTCAGTACAAGAACAAGATACTCAGAATCACCCTGGTGCAGATAATAATAAGAAGGATCTTGTGGGTACCATCTAGATTACATGAAGCTCATGAACTTAAGATGTATTACTTTATATCAGCCCTCTCTCTCCAGTGTTTTTACATGAGATAATCTCGGTATAAAGGATTAGACCTTGGCTAGCCTTTGTTTATACCTACAATAGGGTGTGGCACTGCTCTTCTACACTCTGTTTAGAGTTCTTTGTTGACATGACCCTTCCGTCACAAATCAGATTACTTTGGTGTATATAAGGGGACTGACTTGAGACCCCCTTCGGCTTTTCGCTTTGACTTTGGGCCTTTTGCTTTTTGCTTTTGGCTTTTTGCTCTTTGGTCTTTTGCACCTTCTTCTGGGTAGGACTCCAGCTCAGGTGAGATCCTCTCTCTTTGGTGGGAGACTTAGGCTCTTTTGTATGGTCTAAGTTCGGACCAGCGCTAGAGTTTGTTCATTATATTGGAGTGCTGTGGAAGAGCTTTTGTACTATTAAAAGCCTTTTTTGGAACTGCACCAGACTCATGAGTTTTCATCCATTCCCCGGTGTCCTCAGAGGTAGAAGAGAACTTCTGTCCTGACACTGTCGGGGACCCCGGCGGCTTTCCCGACACTGCTGTGCTACGTAAACTTGTCCAACATCATTTAGACTTGAGCTCCTTGAAGAAAGCACCTTGTCATTTCTGCTTTCACTTTCCAAGACACCACATGTATTCCCTGGACTCTCTAAATGTAGAAGAGTGATCAAAGGTAGAGGTTCTACGTGTTTGAGTTAAGCAAAATGAAAAACAGCACCTTCTGAGTTTTATTTTAATGTTCACCTTGTTTTTATAGTTGGTAGGGAAAGGAAATATCTCATTTTAACATAAATCTACTTGTGATATTTTGGGCTGAGGCAGGGCTGCCCTTAAAAGCTCAAATTTAAACACTAGGTCATTGTGTAAACTTTAAATGATTATACCCCCCAGGCAATAATTACTTTAACTATGCAATGCTTTTTTAATTATTTTATTATACCACCTTTTAGATATACAATTACAAGATGCTCATGTTTGAGTTTTGGTTCCCTTCAGTGTTCCAACACCCATCCCTCTACCCGCGTCCATCTCCCATCACCAATGTCCCCACTTCCCTCCTCCTTCCCTAGCCAGCCTGCCTCCATGGCAAGTTCTCCTATCTCCTTTCTCTCTCTTTTTTTCTCCTCGCTTCCCTTTCTTACACATTGTGGATTGTAGTATATTCTAGTACGTGATTGGTTCCACTAGTTTGATGTACCACATGGCCGCAAATGGCCGCATGACTTGGGGAGAGTCGGATGGCAGTTCTCACCGGAGTGTCTGAGCTCTCTGCATGATATGGCTGGTCCGGCCTGGGTCAGTTTGTGGGCAGGGCCACTAGGCCTCCGAAATGAGTCAGAGAGGGAAAGGGGTGGCCCCAGCTCCATCTCGCGAATGCCTGATGACTTTCGCCTCAGAGAGTTTACTACCTGTGCTTGAACTCGGCTACTCTGTTAATTTGGTCTTGAGATCAGCATCTCTCCTGGGTGGGCTCTGATATGCTGTGGCCTCTGTGAAAATGACAGCTCATGTGATGGGCGGAGTCTCATCTGGCTGCTTCCGAGGCCCCACAGAGGTGATGGGCCCACTCCCAAAACCCATCTTTCCTCCCGGAGTCTCATAGTCAACTGAGCTAGGGAGAGCCGGATGGCAGCTCTCCCCATTGTGTCTGAGTCTCCACATGATATGGCCGGTTGCCCCTGCGATGCTTCCTTTACCAACAGGTAATACATATTTGATATGTGTTTGCTGAGTGAATAAAGTGATGAGACTCCAAAAAATAAATACATCATGATAAAACTAGGAGGCTTATTTACTTAAAACCAAGTGTCCTGCACTATCAGATTTGTTTAATAAGCATTCATCTATATCAATATCTTTCAAACATTAATTATTTGCAAGCTGTTTCCAAGACATTAAAAGATCACAGAGATTAAGGGCAAACATAATAGGTGACAAAACTAGAAAGTAACAACTCTGGGTCCAGAATGTGGAGAGAGAGTTAAAGTATTCTGGAAGGTGAGAGGGAAAAGTGCAAAGTAAACCTGCTTTCTTAACTGTATTGTGTACTTTACTCTTCATTACATGCTTTGAATATATAATGCTTTTTTTTCCCCAAGTTATTCTATTGACTCACCATGTGATAGTTAGAAGGCAGTTTATGGTCGAAATTTAGTCACACACTGTTCCAACACCCATCCCCTCCACCAGAGCACAATTCCCACCACCAATGTGCCCCTTTTTCTCTCCTGCCATAACCCCATGCCCCACCTCCCAGCCTATCTCTCTGGCAGTCACTTTTCTCTTTTCTCTCTCTCTCTCCCCCTATTGGGCATTACAGGTTGAAATACAGATTCTGAGAGGTTATCGTGTTTGTTCCTTTACTATTTTCAGTTTGCAGTTCTTATATAAAGTGTTCATTTACCACTACTCTTACCCTAGGGTCCCTTCCCTATCCCAGCTGTCTTTTCCCCAAGCAGTTGAAGAAATCTTCCAACCGTGTACCAAACCTCCTGGCCCTTGTTTCTACTCTCCTTGGAGACTGGCTTCATGTTACATTTTTTACACCCCACAAATGACTGCAGTCATTCTGTATCTGTCCTCCTTCTGACTCATTCCACTTAGCCTGATACCCTCCATGTCCATCCATTTATAAGCAAATTTCATGACTTCATTTTTCCTAATAGCTGCACATTGTGTAGGTGTACTATAGTTTCTTTAACAAGTCATCTGTCCTTGGGAACTCAGATTGTTTCCAGATTCTGGCTATTGTGAACAGTGCTGCAATAAACACAGAAGCGCAGATGGTATTTCTTATGTAGTTTTTGAAACCCCAGCGTATAGTCCCCAAAATGATAGTGCTAGGTTGTAAAGAAGCTCAAAATCTAGTTTTTAAGGAACGCCTGTATTTTTCTCCAAAAAAGGCTGGACCAATCAGCATTTCCACCAACAATGAATGAGAGTTCTTTTTCCCCACATCCACATCAACACTAGATATTCTTTGTTCTTGGGGGGTTCCTTGGAGTTTGTTTTTTGCTTTTTTGGGTCACACCGGCAATGCTCAGGGGTTACTCCAGGCTCTGTACTCAGGAATTACTCCTGGTGGTGCTTGGGGACCATATTGGATGCTGGGGATCGAACTCAGGTCAGTCACATGCAAAGCAAACACCCTACCGCTGTACTATAACTCCAGCCTCCAAGTTATTGTTATTCTTTTGGATGTGGGCCAGTCTCTGTGTTGTGAGATGATAACTCATTGTTTTGATTTGTATCTCCCTAATGATTAGTGATATAGAGCATTTTTCCATGTGTGTTTTGGCCATTTGTATATGCTATTTTGATATATTCTTAAATATATCCAAAAAGTACCAGAGTACCAATTTTCAGAGAACATTGTCAGGACTTCCTCCCAAATCTGTCTTTGTTTAGTCATGGCACTGCACTACTTCTATCAGGGTGAGACAAAGAGACTGTGGATAACAACCCAACTTCCAAAACCGTTTCCTTTCCTGGGTGGCAGGAGGAGAGCTGGTAGATCATAAAAGCATATAATCTATGCTTTGGGGTGGGGTGCAGAGTAAAATTATTGTGTTAAGAAAAAATGTAAGGAAAATCAGAGAGCACGACACTTAGTAAAGTTGGCAATAGAGCTTACTTAGGATTGTTTTGTTTTGCTTTGTTTTGTCTGGCATCTATGCCTAATTGTACTCAGACTTCCTCCTTTGCTCAGGGATCACTCCTGGCAGTGTTCAGAGAACCATATGTGTTACTGCAGATCAAACAAAAGTCAACCAGGTACAGTGTACCTTACCCCTTCATAAAGGGGGTACAATGTATACAATCTATTCCCCCCCCCACTCTGTAAGAGCATACTTGGAACCAGTGAATAAATCCCCATGTCCTTAGTCTCCTGGGGCAGGGGCATAAATTTAAGGATTCAAAAGGACCCCTCAAACCCCAACAGCTACTGCATGCTTATGGCCAGACTCCACTGCCTCACGACTGAGCTACACAGAGATGCCAAAGTACCCAAAATTTCAGGCACATTGGGGGTTTGGCTAAAAGTTTGACCCTTCTAAGACTTGGGCTTGGTGACGTTCCCCCATCCCCCCACCTCCCATACTTGCAGAAGTCTTGGCAGCCACAACCAGGTTCCACCTCCACTGCCGTATAAATTCACAGAATAAATAAACTCATATGAATTCTGAATTTTCTGGAGCAACATCTTCAAACCTTACAATACTAACATTCCAGTAGGAGCAGATTGTATGGGAATGTAATGTAGAATGTAATGTAAGATAAACCAACAAAAACATTAACAAGAAGGCTGACAACAGCTAAGCAAATCTGTCAGACAAGGCCTTAATGTTCCCATGGTGAGGTACAACAATTTTTACAAGTTTTCTTCTATGGAAATAGTTTTGATCATTCTGTTGCCGTGTAGTGGTAACAAGCAACATGAAATCAAGTGTTTGGTCCTACTACTCGGGGACGCTTATGGTGGTT
This sequence comes from Cryptotis parvus, assembly GCA_021461705.1. NCBI lineage: Eukaryota > Metazoa > Chordata > Mammalia > Eulipotyphla > Soricidae > Cryptotis > Cryptotis parvus. The sequence continues at coordinate 4,951 of JAJIBD010032156.1, forward strand.
GGGAAATGAGACAGTGGTGTGATTGCGCTGGAATATTGAATGTCTGTAAAAAATCACTGTAGTAACTTTGGAAAACACGGGTTTAAATAAAGTGAGAAAACCAGAGCTCCTATCAGAAGAGCTGAGACCAAGGTCTCTCTCCACACACACAGAAGCGAAACCCTGTGAGGACGCAGCAGAGACGCAGCCAGCTACAGCCATGGGGAGGCCAACCAGAAACCCACAGCAACGGCACCCCAGCTGCCTTGCACCTCCTGGACTTGAGAGCTCACCTGACTGCACCTTCCAATCTGTGCTATTTGTTACAGCAGCTTGGAAGGTTCATGTCAGAAACAGCATGAACCTAGAAAATCCCACCCCCACCCCCTTCCAACACCCATTCACACCGTACTTCATACAGTAGTTCCACTGGATAGAACCCTCGTGTGCTGAAAGAGTGGGTATTTCATAAATGGCGTAAGACACATGCTTCACCGTGAGAACCTGTTCTCCTTCACTCCCTTCCCACTGACCTGCAACGCCGCGGGGCTGCTCACACAGTGGGCCCCTGGTGCTCTCACACTGACTGCCAGGAGCCACACACACACCAAATGCTCACTCACTAGCCTCGCTACAGAGCACTGTGCGAGCTGTGGTGTCACGCATATGCTCATCTGTGAGCTGTGTGAGCACTCTGCGAGCCTGTGTTATCACACGTGATATCTTATCTGTGAGCTGTGTGAGCACTCTGCAAAGCTGTGGTGTCGCACATATGCTCATCTGTGAGCTGTGTGAGCAGTCCGTGAGCTGTGGTGTCGCACATACCCTCATCTGTGAGCTGTGTGAGCACTCCTGTGAGCTGTGGTGTCGCACATATGCTCATCTGTGAGCTGTGTGAGCACTCTGTGAGCTGTGGTGTCGCACATATGCTCATCTGTGAGCTGTGTGAGCACTCCGTGAGCTGTGGTGTCGTACATATGCTCATCTGTGAGCAGTGTGAGCACTCTGTGAGCTGTGGTGTTGTACATATGCTCATCTGTGAGCAGCGTGAGCACTCTGTGAGCTGTGGTGTCGCACATACGCTCATCTGTGAGCTGTGTGAGCACTCCGTGAGCTGTGGTGTCGCACATATGCTCATCTGTGAGCAGCGTGAGCACTCTGTGAGCTGTGGTGTCGCACATATGCTCATCTGTGAGCTGTGTGAGCACTCCGTGAGCTGTGGTGTCGCACATATGCTCATTTGTGAGCAGTGTGAGCACTCTGTGAGCTGTGGTGTCGCAATATGCTCATCTGTGAGCAGCGTGATCACTCTGTGAGCTGTGGTGTTGTACATATGCTCATTTGGTGTCACCCCTTCTCGGTGCTCACACACATCCCAGTTGCCTGCTCGCCAGGCTGCTGTGAACCCTACACAGGTCATCTCTAAGGTTGTACTTCCTGGCCTCAGCATTCAGACACACACTTAGCTGTGGGGCAGCCACAAACCACTTGTGGCTCTGCTCAGGCTCACGCGGCAGCTTTCTGAGGTATCAAACACAGGACCACATGCTCGCAAAGACCGGGGACCCAAGTCACCAAACGCTTCCCCTCATCTTGTATACCTTATGGTTTAAATAGTTTTACAGTGTTTTGAAAGATTTTAAAATAAAAATAAATCATATTGTAGCCATAGGCCGAGTAAGTGCTAATACGTGGATGAGCCTTGAAACTACTGCAGAGTGAAAAAGCCACATAAGGGGTCAGGCAGGCATGCAAGGTTGCAAGCTCAAGCCCCAACTCTGCTGAGCACTGAACCATCTAGTCATCACCCCCCATAGCTGTGGGGTTTCCTAAGCACCTGTTTAGAGTCTCTCGTCCCCCAGCACCCCTTACAATGGGGCAAATACCTGATTCCAATTACATGCAACTTCTAGAATAAGGAAACAGACAGCAAGTAGAATAGTAGCTATCAGGGACCAGAAGGAAGATGGAAATGAGCTATTACAAGAGGACTCTTGGTCCTGCCCCTCACGGTGTTGCAGGTGTGGCTGCAGTGCCCGGCTGATTTGGCAGGTGGCAGACAGAAGACAGGCTTGTCCAGATCCAGGGCTCTGCCCTATGGGCCCTGGATGATTGATGATTGACATAGAAAAAGACTGGGCTCCCGGATGAACCCAGAGCCACGGCAGAGCCTGGCAAGCTACCCATGGTGTATTCAATATGCCAAAAACAGTAACAATAATGGACCTCATTCCCAATGAGTGGAGACGTTACTGGCGCCTCTCAAGCAAATCGATGAACAATGGGAAGAACAAGTGATACAAGTGATGAGTAAGATGGCATAACAGTACTTTAGCTATGTAACTAATTTTCCCTCATAATTGTATTATTCACTGATCTGTGATACAGTCTGAAAGTAATTGATTTTTTCCCTTTGCTCAACATTTTAACAGTATATGGAAGAAGCTAGTATCTAGTGATCTAGTGATTCTAATAGAGAAGGAAAAAATTAATGACATTTGTACTTAAAGTAAAGGCATAGGGGTGGATTTTTTGCCATCGGGATGGCAAAATAAGAGAGTCCCGAAAACCTATGCTTCATATATAAGAACATACAATTCCACTGAAATAATGTCATTAAAAACCATCAGGAACAGGCTGAACCAACTTGGCACTTAAGAAGAGAATTGCAATTGACAGTGAAATAAAATTTTTTTAAATGAAAAAAAAAAATAAAATAAAATAACAAGAGGACTTTTGGGCAGATGATGGAAATACTCTGGAATTAGACAGCAGTGAAGATAGCACAACTTTTCTGATATACCTTTGAAGGGGTGGGTTTTGTGATATATGAATTATGTATTAATGAACATATATAAGCAAAAAAATAAAGTGGGGTGATTGTAGCAGCCAATTTATTGTTCTGAAATCTACATATAGAAATTAGTTGTAAATAAAAGTATAACAATTTCTTCCTTATAAGCCAAAAATACGCAGTGGAAACACCATCCCTACTTTTATGTTCATAGCAGCATTATTCACAATAGCTAGAATCTGGAAACAACCAGAGTGCCCGAGAATCGATGACTGGATAAAGAAGCTTTGGTACATCTACACAATGGAATACTATGCAGCTGTCAGGAAAAAATGAAGTTATAAAATTTGCCTATAAATGGATGGACATGGAGAAGATAATGTTGAGTGAAATTAGCCAGAAGGAGAGAGACAGATACAGAATGACTGCATTTATTTGCATGACATAAATATATATGTACATATTATGATACCAATATCCAAGGACAAGTGAAACATGGACCAGGAGGTCTTTCAAGGTGGAAATTATCACAAACATGTGGGAGTCAGAGGCTAGGTAAGACAGAAAATGGAACAGTGTGCTAACAATTGTTGAGGGTACTAATACCAACCTAGAACTGAGCATTAAATACAGGCAAAAAGATACACATGACAACCCTTTAATGTATGTTCTGTAATCCATAGTCTGGAAGGGAAGAAAAGAGAAAGAGAGAGAAAGGGAAAGAAATAAAGAACCTGCTATGGAGGTGGGCTGGGGGGAGGGGGAGGGAATCAGGGACGTTGGTGATGAGAGGTGGGCAGTGGTGGAGGGATGGGTGCTGGAACACTGTATGACCAAAACCCAAATATGAACTTTTTAATTGTATATTTTTAATTGATATCTCACGGTGGTATAGTAAAAATACTTTTAAAAAATGTCTACCTTATAATTATTAAATAATGGTAAAATTTAAGCACTAATGAAGTTAAAGCAAAATCTGAAAAGCATGACTTCAATAAATAAAACAGAGTGGAATTATTAGTTTTTACTAAATAATCTTTGTACAAAATATTTGCTAGTGAAAATCTTAAACACTTCTTTTTAAAATATTTTATTATACCACAGTGAGATATAGTATTACAAAAATGCTCATGTTTGGGTTTCAGTCATACAGTGTTCCAGCACCCATCCCCTCCACCAGTGTCCATTTTCCACCACCAATGTCCTCGATTCCCCCCTTCCCCAGCCTGCCTCTATGGCAGGCACTTTGCCTCTCTTCTTCTCTCTCTTTTCTCTCTCTTTCTCTCTCTCTCTCTCCCCTTCCTTTTTTTACATTGTAGCTTACAATACATACATTTTGGGGTTATCAGGTATATCCCTTTGCCTATATTCAATGCTTAGTTCTAGGCTAGTTTTATCATTTCCAACAATTGTTAGTACATTGTTCCTTTCTCTGTCTAACCTAACCTCTGACTCCCAAACACTTGCATAGATTCTACCCACTGACAAGACCTCCTGACCCGTGTTTTGACTAACCTTTGATATTGGTATCATACTATTTTTTTATATCACTCAAATAAATGCAGTCATTCTATATCTGTCTTTTCCCTCTGGCTAATTTCACTCAGCATGATCCTCTCCATTGTCCATCCATTTATAGGCAAATTTCATAACTTTGTTTTTTCCTAACAGCTGCATAGTATTCCACTGTGTAGATGTACCACTGTTCTCAGGCACACTGGCTGTATTCAGATTCCTACTGTTGAACAGTAAAGTGCAGATGGTGTTTCTGCTGTGTGGAAAATCTTAAACACTTCTGTCTCTAAATCTAACAAATATAACCTGAACTTATTTCAACAAATTTGAATCAGTGCAATATATTAATTGCTTAGCCCTGCCCATCCAAATATTAGTGTCTGTGTTTGTTTTCTATTGCTACTCTAGCAAATTTCTACCAACTTAGTGGTTTCTTTTTTTAAAAAATTTGGGGGGCCACCCGGTATTGCTCAGGGATCACTCCTGGCTCTGTGCTCAGGAATCATTCTTGGCAGAGCTCGGGGACCATATGGGATGATGGGGATCGAACTCCAGGTCAGTGGCATGCAAGGCAAATGCCCTGCCCTCTATGCAATTGCTCTGACCCCCAACTTAGTGGTTGTAAACCACACAAATCTAGTATCACAGGTTTCTCTATACATAATGTATCACAGATTTCTCTTTTATAATGTATCACAGATTTCTTTGTACATAATGTGACTCACAAAGCTAAAATCATGACATCAGCCACATTGTGTTCCTTTCTGGAGGACTAGGGATGAATCTGTTTCCCTCACCTTTTCCAGTTTGGGGGTGTTTCCTGCTTCCCTTGGCTCATGTTTGCCGTCGTTTGTCATCAAAACCAGCAGCACTGGGACTAGTCCTTTTCACATCTAGTCTTAGCTCGTATGGCTTAAACAATAGCCATTTCCTCACAGTTTGAAGGGATAAAAAGTCAACATCAGGGGCCAGCTTGGATGGCTGAGAGGTCTTCTTTTATTATCATCGTATTTCCTCACAAAATGGAAATACTGCCTGCAAGCTTGTTTCTTTTCTTATAAAGGTGTTAATCTCAATCAGGATGGCTCCACACTCAAAAACCTCATCTAATGTAACTATCCAACTACTGCCTTCCATTCTTATTTTAAAATCATGCTACCTTTAAATTTAAAAATAAAATTGGAGCCAGAGAGACAGGACAGAGACTTGGGAGCTTACCTTGCTTGCAACCAACCTGATTTCAATCCCCAGGTCCCTTGAGCTCTGCCAGGAGCAATCCCTGAGTGCAGAGCCAGAAGTAATCTATGGGCACCTAAACACCACCGGTGTATTCCCCTGTTGGGCGCCATTTTGTGCTAGAAGTCATTTTTTCTAGCACGAGCGCCCTTTAGTCGTTACTGACTCCACCCACTGCCACGTTGCCTTCCCTTCCTGTGTCCCGCGAATGCGCAGGGTCCCTTGCATGGTGTGATTTCGGGCTTTGTCCAATTAGGGCATGTTTCATCAGCTCCTACGACCTCATATGAGCTCGTATGCGCTGGCCAATGGGAAGTGGACACGCTGACCCGCACCATTTGCGCCAGCCAATGGGAGACAGACACACTGACCAGCACTGTATAAAGGCAGCTTCGCGAGAGGGTCGGGGTCCTTTCGCCATTTTAAGTTTCAAACTTTAGGAGCTCCAGTAAAGTGTGTTCTAAGAAGAATCCTGTTGTGGTCGTTCTTCACCGCAGGCGGTCGAGGGCGTCTCACATTCCCCCACTCCAAGCAAACAAAAAGATAAAAATCAGTACATTTTGAGTAAAACATCTCCATCTGGCATGAGGATTAGTCCTGCTCAGTCCATTGTAGGCTTTGAAAGAAAAGACTGAGGTCGCCTATGAAAAGGGATAACTCAGCTTCCAGACTGTCTTTAAACTCAAAACTGCAGCATTTTCTTGTTGAGTTTTTTTTGTTTGTTTGTTTGTTTTGGGTCACACCACAGTGCCTAATTGTGGGTGGGGAGTGGGGGGAAGGAGAGCACAGAGAAGAGAGAGTGAGAGAGAGAGAGAGAGAGAGAGAAAGAGAGAGAGAGAGAGAGAGAGAGAGAGATGCCCTCTGCCATAGTGGCACACCGGGAGAGGGGGCAAGAGAGGTGGGGGAAACTGGGTCATTAGTGGCAGAAAATGTACACTGGTGAAGAGACTGGTATTGGAATATTGTATGACTGAAACTCAATTATAAACAACTTTTAACTGTGCATCTCAGGGTGATTCAATTGTTTTTAAAGTCAAGATTTCCCAAAAAGTCAAGTTGTTTTGTCTTTGTTTTGCCAAGTTACCTGCCTTTTTGTACTGCTTATGACTGTTCTCTAGAACTGTCTTTGAGAGCAGTCCTGTGGTTGAGCGAAATATGGATTAAATGTTGGCGTTTCCCAAGCTTAATATGTTGACATTTTAATCTCCATTGCGATGGTTCTAGAAATCATCTCCTTGACATTGTAGAAGTGATAAGTGCTGAGAATGGTAGTTTTCATGAACAAAATTAATGCCCCTTGAGTCAGACAGCCCTTTGCTTTCTCTGCCATGTGAAGATGTAGGAAGAAAACAAACAAAGAAGCGAACCAAAAAACAACCAACTACAGACCAGGCTTTTGCATGAGCCATGATCATGGACTGCCATGATCATGAAATCAGAATAATGAGAAAAACAAGTTTCTGTTGTTGGCAAGCCCCTTAATCAATGTTCTATTATTGAAACCCACACTGACCAAGACAGGCCTAAATTAGGAGCTGGCAAACTTTCTTGGTTATGGTCTGAGAGTAAGTATTTTAGTTTTACAGGCCACTATTGTATGCTACTATTATTAGTCCAAAGAACAGTAAGCAATATATAAAGCAATGTGTCAATGCTCCAGTAAAATTTCATTTTCAGTGAAATTTAAATTTTAGATAATATTTATCTGTTAAATTTTTTGTAAGTTTTTTCAATATTGAAACATCTTTTTTTAGTTTATGGGCTATCTTAAAATTGTCAGCAGGCTAGATTGGGCCCACAGGTCACAGTTCGAAAAAGCATCTCAGGGCTTATTCCTGGCTCTGCACTTGAAATTCACTCAGGCGGACTGGGGGAACCATTTGATGTGCCAGGGATTAAACCCAAGTCTGCTATGTGCAAGTCAAGTGCCCTGCCCAGTATACTATCTCTCTAGCCCATCATAAACATTTGAGAATAGTAAAACTGGTGAGCTATTTTTAAGAGAAAAACATTCATTTCATCCTCTATAGAAAGATCTGTTCTGTGAAACTGCATGTGGAACATTTAAAAAATTTTAATTACTTTTTTTTTAAATTAGCATGAGTATAGACAAAGCTGTTCATGATTGGGTTTCAGTTATACAATATTCCAGCACCCCTGCCCGCACCAGTTACATTTCCCACCACTAAGATCCCCGGTTTCCTCCCTGTTGGATGACAGGCTTAGCTTTATATATAAATGTATGTATATATGTATATATACATAATATATTTCATATATATATGTATGTATATAGATACATACATACATATATTGCCTTTCAAAGACCTAGCCCCTGGGGCCAAGTGACAACACAGCTGGTACGGCACTTGCCTTGCATGTGGCTAACCTGGGTGTGATCACAGGTACCCCAAGAACTGCCAGGAGTAATTTCTGAGTGCAGAGCCCGGAATAACCCCTGGGCATTGTGGAGTATGACCCTAAAAAAAGCCAGGGGAAAAAAAACCCAAAGACCTAGTATTGGATGATAGGCCTAGCTAGCTTGGGAGCTTTGCTGTTTTACCCAGTCACAGCTTAATCTATTTACATGTTCTTAAGCCAGGGTTCATACTAATGAGATCTCTCTTCTATGTAAACACTGATGGAGGGTGTGGCAGTTACAGAAGTCACCTTGATTCTGAATGAGTAACTTCTGACTTATTATTATACATCTACTAAGACTTCTATGTTATCTAGATTGGGCACAGCTCCTCTCTATACCCACTGGAACCAGCATGGGACAGTTAGAATTTATCAGGAGACTGCCTCACTGGCTAATGGAGACTATGGTGTAAGATTATCGAAGGACCATGCTAGTTTGCCCTTAAGCAGGTGAGTGTGACCCTTTCACTATATGGAGAACAAGACACTCAGAATCACAATGGTGCAGATAACAAAGAAGGACCTTGTTAATACCACCTAGATTACATGAAGCCCATGAAATTAAGATGTATTATTTATACCAGTCCCCCTCTCTCTCTCTCCAGTGTTTTACATAAGAGATAATCTCTGAAGAAGAGATTAGGCCTTGGCATACTCCTTTATTTATACCTGCAATAGGGTGTGGCACCAACCTTCTACACTATTCTACTATCTAGAAGCTGTTTTGGGTCCTTTGTTGACAGAACCCTCCCTGAAGTTAGGATTACTTTGGTGTCTATAAATGGACTGACTTGAGGCACTCACCCCTTCTTTTGGGTAGAACACCCTCTCGGGTGCCATCCTCTCTCTTTGGTGGGAGACTTGGGCTCTCTTGTATGGTCTCAGTTCTGACCAGAGCTAGAGTTCTTTCATTATATTGGATTGCGGTGGTACAGCTTTTGTACTATAAAAGCCTTTTTGGAACTGTGCAGGACCCATGAGTTTTCATCTGTTCCCCAGCGGCCTCGGAGGTAAGAGAACTTCTGTCCTGATACTATTGGGGATCCCAGCAGCTCCCGACACCTCCCACCCACACCCCCCAGCCTACCTCCATGGCATGCACATTTCTTCATACTCTCTCCATTTTTGTGCATTATGGTTTGCAATACAGGTACTAAGAGATCATCATGTTTGTTCAGGGTATCACTGTATCACTGCATCACGACAGATCATCATCCCGTAGATCATTGATTTGCTCGAGTGGGCAACCGAACATCTCAGTACGCCCTGTCACATGCGAGATAGTCCAAGGACATCTGCTTGCTCCAGGAACATAAAGAGCCTCAAACCATTCCGTCAGGTCATGGAAATGAGGTCTATAATTGTTACTGGTATTTGGCATATCAAATACGACACGGGTAGTTTGCCAGGCTCTGCAGTGCAGGTGGAAGTGTATAAAACTCCTTAATTCCTAATTGCCTGCCCTTTAAAAAAGAATTTATGTTAGTAAATGATGGTGTTGCCCTCTCTAATGCTCCTGAAATACATAGGCCTTGAGGCCGGAGCCATTTATGGCTCAATTCTGGAAGCTCTTGTTTCCATGAATGGAGATGGGTGTCTGTTTCACTCTTACAAGAATGGTTTCAGAAGATAGGAAAAGACATTCAAGTCTTGTTCAGGGTGTTTTTATCGGCAAGTACAGTTTGAGTAGTGTTTTTTTTAGTTGTGTGCCAGCTCTGGGGTATGGACGTCGCCACTGTCAGGGCTAGTCTGCCCAGAGGTTGGCAGAGGTAGCCCATCTGCATTCCAAGAAAAGCCTAGAGATTTTGGTAACAAAAATCCTGCATTCCCGAATTTTCAGCAGTTTAGTATCATGGTGAGGTCTGTCCTGAGACACTGGCGTCTGACCAGCGGCATGGTGGAAACTTTGGATTACTGGACCAAGTGACTACTAGAGTGGGCACTGGGCAAACCCCCATCACTTCTGATATATCTCAGATTATTCAACTAATGGTGGTCCACATGTGGAACATTTGATGGGAGAAATAACTGACTCCATTGTTCACATTTTTGATAATACTTAAGTAACAATTTGAACATGGAGTCATTCATTTATTTCTCCAACAAGCATTACCGAGTACTCACTATTCCTAGGAACTATATATTGAATGAAAAAAAAACAAACTTCTATAAACCAATTCCCCAAAAAGCCCTAATAAATTTATTTCATAATATTGCTTTAATCTGCTGGAATTTTGTAGTTTTTAAGTCAAACACTTTTAATGCTTCCCTCTTGTTTTTACTTACCTGAGTCAACAACTACTTAACTGCAGTCAATGATTAACAAAAAAGGATGTGTAGCTGAATTAATGTACTACTGATTTGCGTAAAAGAAGAGCTTTTAATAGGAATAATAATGAAGCTTCATATTCAAATGAGATGAGAAGCCACTACATGTTCTTTCCTATGCTTCAGGAATAATTTTATTAAAAATATTTGTAGTAGTTTTGAACTGGGGAAAACGATTTTTTTGCTACTTTCCTATCTTTAATAGCATGAAATTAGTTTTAGATAAAATGATTAAGTGCAAATTTCCACTCTTTAGAAAAGAATTGTCATAATACACGAACTCATTGCAAATCAGCAATGTGAATCTTACAATAATAATCTGAATACCTCATAGTTGCCTCACTAGGGAAATTAGTTTGTTCTTTATGTTTTGAGTGTTTGTAAGCTACATCAAGATATGGTTTGACATTCATCATAATTCTGTTCGTAATGCAACATAATTCTCAACAAGAAATTAGAAATAGCTTCCTTTTCTATCTCTTTGACTTTTTGAGTCACACATAAACATGCTCAGGGATTATTTCTGGCTCTGTACTTAGAAATTACCCCTGGTAGTGTTCAGGGGACCATATGAGATGTCAGGGATCCCACCAGGTTGGTGGTGTGCAAAAGCCCTACCCACTGTGCAATCACTCCAGCCTCTAGAAAGAGCTTCACCATCCATCACGAAGGGACTAAATCAATATATTTAATACAGACATGTGACAGACTTTGGGCATCAAAAACATTAGGTTAGGTTGTTGTTTTGGGAAAAACTACAATTAAGGATTTTTAAGCAGTTTACAAAAACATTTTTTATAGTTTTAGCACTTGTTTTGGTAAGATGACATACATTAGGATACTAACCAAACCTTCAAAAAATCTTAGAAAACCAGAATTTTGTTTGTTTGTTAATTGTTTTCTTTCTCTTTGTTTTGAAGCCATTCCCAAGAGTTCTCAGGGTTTACTTCTGCTCTTTGTTTAGTGAATCGCTCCTGGTGCTTGAGGGCCATATGCAGTGGTGGGATCAGTCATTTTGCAAGCAAGTGATTGTCACTTGGGCAATATTTCATCCTGTTATATCATTGTCGTCTTATCATTTTCTCTACTGTTTGAATTTTTTGCAGTAGGCATATATTAGAGAGTTGTTTAATCTTTCAGAAACTAAGTTACCAGTTGCAAAGCACCAATCCTGGAGGTGTAAAGTCAGGTTTGGTCCTCAGCATTTCCCTGCTAGCACTTGGAACTCCAACAACAATGTTATTTGGGATTCTTGCCACCACAGCAAAATGTGTGAACTTCTAAGCACTTCTGACAAGTGTGTGTGAGCACTGTAACTAAAGTGCGTGAACTCCACAATCAGGTGCACAACCCATGAAAAGCACCAACCAAGTTTTGTGTGACTCCCACTTGTTACAGCAATAACAATTAAAAAAAGGGAAAGGATGAAAAGTTTTTTAGCAGAAAAAAAAAGCAATTTAAGAAACAGGTTTTTTTTCAACAACATATAAAGTCACCTACTGTTTATTGCTAAAAATTATATGATTAACACACCACACACACACCCATATATATGTTTTCATGGACCCAAGATGATAGAAATGGAACGAACAGGGAAGGAAAGAAATTAAAGGGGGAAAATAGACGTTGATGGTTGAAAACTGGGCCCGGGCCTGTGGCTCCTATCATATCAGTGGCTTAGAGGTAGATATATATGTCTAATGTGATATATTATATATAAATTAAAAGTAGCAAAGTAAAACTTGTCACTTGTCTTTCCATTGTCATTGATTTGCTCGAGCGGGCGCCAGTAACGTCTCCATTCATTGGGAATGAGGTCCATTATTGCTACTGTTTTGGGCACATCTAATACACCAGGGTAGCTTGCCAGGCTCTGCCGCGGCTCTGGGTTCATCCCAGGAGGCCCAGTCTTCTTCAATGTAAAACCATCAACCATCCATACCCACAGGGCAGAGCCCTGGGGTGTAGACAAGCCTATCATCTGTCTGCCATTTGCCTATGCAGCTGGGCGCTACAGCCACACCTGCAACACCTCGAAGGGCAGGAGCAAAATAAAAGAGACATAAAAATAAAACAAACATCTTAAGAGTGGAGAGCCAGAGAGACTGCATGCAGCCAACCTCAGTTCTGCTGCAAGCAGAGAGATAGAGAGTTCCTGGAAATATACTTTGGGAAAAAATCATCTGAAACATATGCCAATTTATAGGCATGAAAGCTGTTGAGGCAGAGATACAGACAAAATCACCTGCATACACACACACACACACACACACACACACACACACACACAGCAGAGCACATGCCCATATGTTAAGACCTGAGTTTAATCTCCAGCACTGCATGGATCACTGAGCACCAATGGATATGACCTAGATGGAACCCCAGACTATGTGGAATGTCCCCTAGTTTTTTTAAAAAAAGTTAAAAACCTAATAGTTTGCATTTATTAAGCATACATTACATAATTTTTTATAAACCAGCACCCCAAACCGTTATCACAAATCACAAACTTGATCCCTTCGATTAAACTGCCCTATGCCCCTGAAGAGTCAAACCAAATTACTTCACAAAAGGTGATAAAGAAGAGTCTGAAAGGGAGGGTGACTCTTGTCAAGTTTACTCTAAACTTCAGGATGAGGATAGTGAAAATGCACTGGTTTTAGTGATTAGGACAATTTCATTAGAACTTTATTCTATTTATCCCTTCTAGAATTCTATTCACCTTATTATCATGTTACTATAAAATCTGACCCCACGTGGCTAACAGAATGTAATTCCTAATGCTGAATGGAATCTACAATAAGTGTACTATTTTCTGGAAGTAAATGACTAACCTAGAGCAGACGCTATTGGCTCCTATTAGCAGATGCTTCTAGTCCCTCTTATCAGAGTGACTTCAACCATTTATTGACAAGAATTAACTCCCTTTTGTGGCAAGCACAATTTATAAATTCAACAAACACAGTTCAGGAGCCAGAATGATAATACAGCAGGTAGGATGTTTGCCTTGCATGTGACCAACCTAGGTTTAATCCTGGGCATCCTATATGATCCCCTGAGCATTGTCAGAAATTAGTCCTGAGTATAGAACCAGGAACAGTTCCTAGCATCACCGTGTGTGACCTAAAAAAGCAAAGCAACAACAACACTTCATTTTTTCTCTTTAGATCGGGGTATACCTGGTGGTTCTCGGGGTGTACTCCTAGCTCTACATTTGGAACCATGCTTGGCAGGGCTTAGGGAACATACAGGGTATCATGTATTGAACCAGGGTCAGTCCATGCCCTATTCACCAAACTATTGCCCAGCCCCATCTACTGAATCATTTTTTATATTTTTGTTTTGGACCACATCCCATGGTGGTACAGGCTTATTCCTGGCTATGAGCTCGAGGATCACTTCAGGCAGTGCTTGGGAGACCATATGCAGTACCAAGAATCAAATCAGGGTTGGCTACATGCAGAGAAATTGCCTTACTCCCTGTATTATTTCTCTGGCCCTGTAGACCATTCTTATCATTTTCGCATCTTCCAGAGCCATGAACAGGTTAGAGATTGCACATTTTCCCAAAGCATGCTCTTAGATACCTAAGATCAGTAATAACCCTACGCAGCAAAAACCCTATGCAGGCCAAATATATAATTTAAACTTTTCTGGTTAGTACGTTTAAAAAGTTAAAAGAAATGTTAATGAAATTTTATGATAAAGTACTATAAAATTATGAACAATTATTTCAACAGAGTCAATATTTTAAATTGTTGAAGTGATTATTTGCAGACATAGGGAAGAGCAGCTACCGGCTCTCCCTGTGACCAGCCGCTCATGAGGTGCCCGGGAAGGATGGTGGGTTCTAGCCCTGGACCACCACCCCAGCAGAGCCTCACAACAAGCCAGATGATCCCCCACTCCATGAGGGCCTCCATTTTCCACATCCGGACTTCTCTCTTGTCAGAACTCCACCCAGCAGACCAGCCTATCACAGCCGGCTCGCGGGCCGCAAGTGGTGGCACCGCACGGTTCATCAATAAATGCTGGACTTAGAGATGCCTACAAGAGTATGCTACCTCACGGCAGAGCCTGGCAAGCTACCCGTGTTGTATTTGATATGCCAAATACCAGTAACAACTACAGACCTCATCCCGGAATGGATTGAGGCTCTTTATGTTCCTGGAGCAAGCAGATGCCCTTGGGCTCTACTAGCATGAGACAGGACATATGGAGATGTTACTGGGGCCCGCTCGAGCAAATAGATGATGAACGGGAAGACAGTGATTATTTTACTTTTTTTTTTTTTTTTTTGATACTGAATTGTCAGATCTAGAGCAATTTGCACTTACGGCCCATCTCAGTTCAGACTAGTCAGGTTTTGCATGCCCAGTGACCACATCAACCCACCATACAGGATAACATGTGTCTACATCCTAAACACATGTATTAAATGAGATTATACTTTAAACTGAACCCATTGCTGAGCTCTCCCCACCTCCAGTCACCACCATCCCAGTTGAGAATCAGTGTTCCTTTCAGCACAAAATTCCCAACGAAGTGAGAATCGTGTCTCATACAGTTCCACAGTCTCTTTCCCATCCTCCACTCTTGCCATCCTTCAACCTCTTCATTTCACAAATAGGAAAGCAGATGTCCAGAGACGTGGCAGATGAACTCAAAGCGACACAGTGCTTAGGGCCTCTATTCTGGCTTGCTGATGTCCAAGTCAGGGTTCTTCTGGTCGCCTTCAGTACGTATTTATTTCCCTTACCCTAGAATTATGCTCTGGGATTTAGTTACTCTTCCTTTTTAGACTTTCTAGGAAAAGGATTGTTCCTATTTACTGTCTGACATTAAATGTAGTCATTAAAATGAAACTAAACTCCCAAGACAACAAATGGATTTAGGGATTTCCCACTAATGGTTCATACCAGACAAGTTCTCTTTTCAGTTCCTTAAACACAGAGCTAATAAGCCCTCCATCTTGGAAGGGAGGAGAAATTATTCACTACTAACTTGCTGCCTATGCAGTTCTCCCACATTCACTTACATCAGAAGACTAGAAGGTTAGGTTCCAACTATTTTTATGATAATATCTCCAGGTGCCATCAGAAATTGTTATTCTTGATTATTCATAGTTTGGGATTTTTTTTGGACAATAGATCCATGAAAATAAAAAATACATATTAGCAAATGAGTGTGACTATTTTTTTTATAAAGTAACAGTCTAATCATTCCCCAGCTTGAAAAGTAGAAGACTAATTAAATAATTTAATTTCCCCAGCTTGAAAACTAGAAGACTAATTAAATAATCATTTCAGATAATTTTCTGACGTTTTCCAAAATAGAAATGGAGACCAATGAAATCTGGGATTCATCTTTCAATTGTATGTCTAAAATGGTGTAATAAAATTTGGGGGGGGGAAAATAATAAAATAAAATAAAATGAAAAATTAAAAAAAAATAAATAAAATTTGAAAAAGGGGGAAAAAAATAAATTTAAATTTTTTTAATTTAAAAAAAAAGAAAAGATCTGGGATTCTTTTTGTAGATTAAGAACCTATCAGTATAAATTAACTTAACAATAATTCAGACTGAGCCACTTAGATTTCTATCAGTGTAGAACATGACACTTATTCACTTCAGCAAGGCTAAAGAAAACCTTTTCGTTGACCTCTCCTTTCAACCACTTGAGAAAGAGAGAGAGAGAGAGAGAGAGAGAGAGAAATAATAAGAAAATAAAACTAGATAGGCTAATTAATATAGCCAAAGCAAATAAACAGCACATTTCATTCATTTAAAAATTATTTTGCCAGAAGAAGGGAACATGTGCGAATAAATGTCGAAAGAGTTAATACCAACCTAGAACTGAGCATTAAATCCAGGCAAAAAAAATGCACATGATGGCCTCTAAGTGATTGTAGTGCAACCCACAATGTGTAAGAGAAGAAAAAGAGAGAGAGGGAGAGAGAAAAGAGATAAAGAACCTGCCATTTAGGCAGGCTATGGGAGGGGGAGGGAACTGGGGACATTGGTGGTGGGAAATGGGCACTGGTGGAGGGCGGGGTGCTGGAACACTATGTGACCGAAACCTCTAAACATGAACAACATTGTAATTGTATATCTCACGGTGGTATCATAAAATATTTAATTAAAATATCACAGACAAAATGATAATGTTAAAAGGGCTCTAGAGAAAGGGAAAGAAATAAAGAACCTGCCTTGGAGGGCTGGGGGAGGGGGAGGGAACCGGGGACATTGGTGGTGGGAGATGGGCACTGGTGGCGGGATGGGTGCTGGAACACTGTATGACCAAAACCCAAATATGAACTTTGTAATTGTATATCTTTGTAATTGTATATCTCACAGTGGTATAATAAAATACTTAAGGGGCTGGAGCGATAGCCCAGCGGGTAGCGTTGCCTTGCAGCGGCTGGCCAGTGCCCGGCCTGGGTTCGATCCCGGCATCCCATATGGTCCCCCGAGCACCGCCAGGAGTAATTCCTGAGTGCAGAGCCAGGGTAACCCCTGAGCACGCCGGGTGTGACCCAAAAAGCAAAAAAAAAAAAAAAAAAAAAAAATAAAATAAAATAAAATAAAATACTTAAAAAAATTTTTGTCAGGACAGAAGGATGAAGCAGGGGTACAGGTGTTTGCCTGGAATCCCGACTGACTGCTTCAATTCTCCAGCACCAAACATTGCGTGGCAGGCTGGAGAATGGGGAGAGAGTCGCTCCTGAGTGTAGAACTCAGGGAATAGCTCCTGAGCTCTGCTGGGTGTTGCCTAAACCCCTCTCCCACCAACTTTCTTCTCTTGGGTAAATTTCAAATCTTTGAGTCAACCTTTTTCAATAAATAAAAAAGAAAACATTTCCACACATATACATCTTTCCTGAATGATTCATACTTAAAATTTTCCCGCATATAATGTGGATGCTGGAAAAGGAACAGCCCGGTATTTTCCCAAGACTCCTACAATCAAATTTCACGCCACAAGAAAATGAGTCTTGTGCTCTATAGGCAGAAAGCATTTAAAATGTGCAAGGTTTGGGGTATCTGTTTTGCTTTTCATTGAAAAATGTTCCATTACCTTATGTGTCTACAATGTTGTGAAATCTAGGGGATTAGCATCACATCGAGAAATGTGTGTAATTGTCCCCACTCCCCACCACCACAGTTCCAGCGCCATCTCAAAAATGATTCTCACTTCCTTTTTACCCTCTGGCAACCACCATATTTTCCTCCAAGTCGAGGAGTTTGTTTTGTTGTTTCTTGCCAACTTGTTTATTTTGGTTATTCATATTTCACATATGTATGAAATCATCCAAGAACTTCCTTTTTGCATTCTGACTTATTTCACTAGCAGAATCACCTATGTCCCAAAAGGCACAGCAAGATAGCATCAAAGGTCCAAAAGCAACACAACAGGAAAACTACACAGTTAGATGAATATGGGGGAAGAGGCTAAAAGGGAGGGTCTTTTGAGATCCTTCTGGAAGCATATGGTTTTCAGAATATGATCAATTTTTGAGAACATTTCATGTGTACTTGAGAAGATTGAATATTCATTTACTTTGAGATATAAGTTCCTGTGTATATGCACTTAGTCAAACCCTTCAATTACTATTAGTTAATTACTATTATTTCCTTGTTAACTTTTATCCAGTCATTGCTATAAGTGGTCTGTTGAGTTCCCTGACAGTGCTGTATTGCTGTCAATGTTTTATATGTGTGGGAGAATTATGCTGGCACATATATATTAATGACTACTATTACTAGAAGGACCCCATGACCAACATATAGATATACTTTTTTATCATAAAAACTTACTTGAAAGTCTAATTTTTTCAAATATTAGAATAGAATTTAATGACATTTTTCCTGAATTCTTGGTTTAGAAAATCTTATGCCAGCCTTTAACTCTCAATGTCCCCTTCTCTTTATACCAGATGAATCCCTTTTTTTTTTTTCAATCTACCCAACCATTACATGTGTTTTGCTGCTTGGATATAGTCAAGCAGCAAAAGAGGGTAATTATAGATATTTGGACTTATTTATTGCTATTGTATCTTTTGTTTTCTGGTTGTTTTGTATTTCTTTTCTTTTACTCCCATTTGTTTCTATCTTTTCATACATATGGTTTGCCCTGGTTATTATTTCATTCTTCATTTTTCTTCCAATTTTCCCTGCCCCGGACTGTATCGTGATTTCTATGTCTTTAAAAAAAAGTATTTTTGGGGACCGGAGCGATAGCCCAGCGGGTAGGGCCTTTGCCTTGCATGCGGCCGGCCTGTGCCGCCCAGGTTCCATCTCCGGCATCCCATATGGTCCCCCGAGCACCGCCAGGAGTAATTCCTGAGTGCAGAGCCAGGAGCAACCCCTGAGCATCGCGGGTGTGACCCAAAAAAGAAAAAAAAATATTTTTTTTCTGTGGGTATTGACTCATCATCATTTGATATACTGATTCTCTTCTTTCTTACTGTTTATCTTTTTGTTGTCTTATACATTGTTTTGTTTTTTGCTATCCTATCACTATCCTAAGCTCAAGATTCGGTGATGTTTTGTTTCTTGATAAGTAGAACTCTTCTCAACATGTTTTGCAAAGCAGGTCTGATGATGGCAAATTCCACTGGTATTTGTTGTCTGAAAAAGTCTTTATTTCTCCATTATTTGAATGATCATTTTGCTGGGTATTCTCCCCTGGCAGTTATTGGTTGTCTCAGTAGTGTGATTATATCATTCCACTCTCTGTTTCAGTGTGAGAGAGGGTGTTAAGTATGATAGAAAGGAAGAGACTGAAAACCTCAAAGGACTCATCACAGCATTACTTACCAGTTGGAAACAGGCAAGGAGCTACCCAGGGAAAGAGTTCCGCGTTGTACCTCGGTTTCCGTGGTCACGCCAGGCTCCTATTACTGACAATATTCCATCTCAGTTGTGGCTAGATGCCCTGATTAGGAAAGGCTAAATTAAATATCGAACTTCTAAGTTTATTATCCTTTTCCCCTAACATTTAGATGATACCAAACTTTATGCCTGCCATGTAATCTGTGGCACATTTGTGACCTCTGGAAGCAACTTTGTTTTTCTTCAAGCATTCTAATTGGCTTCTTAGTATAAAAAGAGACAAGGCATTTGAGTGACTTTTTTTCTTTTTTGCTTTTTTTGGGTCACACCGGGCAGCGCTCAGGGGTTACTCCTGGCTCTGCACTCAGGAATTACTCTTGGCGGTGCTTGGGGGACCATATGGGATGCCGGGATCGAACCGGGGCAACACGGGCCAGCCACGTGCAAGGCAAACATCCTACCGGCTGAGCTATCGCTGTGGCCCCTTGAGTGACTTTTTTTGTTTCCAACCCCCTTGCTATAGTTATAATTATGGAAGACCTTTATCATCTTTAAAAGACTATTTGGAAGAGTGGGAAGTCTTACCCAGAAGTGCTTAGAGGTTACTCCTGGTGTGGTGCTCGGGAACAAAACAGTACAAAGATCAAACTCAAGACTTCAATATGCAAGCATCTGCCCATCCCCTAAAAATTAATTTTAAATGTTCATGTGTTGAGATTAGAAATGGTCTTTTAAGGTTTAGGAAAATTAACACAAAATCAGAATTAATCTTCAAAGCCATTTAATACAAAACCAATTGAATGTCAAAAAAAATGGATGTATTGACCTATATTTCTAAAATAAACTATATTACAAGCATGAGACTTTTCCAAAATATAAATCTGAGTGAGTTTCCAGTTTCATATGTAAAATAAAAGAAAAAAAAGAGTGATCTGTGGTAGAATAAAAGTTGCTGAATTCAGCAGCAGAGGACATCTAGGAACCAGAAGGAAATTTCCACACATTCCCAGCACAAAATTAACAATACCAGTATTACTAAAACATACCATAAGTAATAATGATGATAATAATTATTATTATTGTATAATAATAATTATATATAATATATGATAATTAATATATAATATTATATATTATACAATACACATCTGGACCTCCCCCTCGTCAGAACTCCACCCAGCAGACCAGCCTATCATAGCCCGGCTCGTGTGGCCGCTTGCGGCCGCTCAGTTCATTAATAAATGCTGGATTTAGAGATGAGTATGCTACCCGCACGGCAGAACCTGGCAATTTACCCGTGTCGTATTTGATATGCCAAATACCAGTAACAATTATAGACCTCATTCCCATGACCTGATGGAATGGTTTGAGGCTCTTTATGTTCCTGGAGCAAGCAGGTGCCCTTGGGCTCTACTTGCTTGAGACAGGACATATGGAGATATTACTGGTGCCTGCTCGAGCAAATTGATGATGAATGGGAAGACAGTGATACAGTGATGCAGTGATCACTTAATTCAGGTGGTTAGGAAAGAACTTTCACTTTTTATTTTCCAAACGCCCATGTGGTTTAATAATTTCACACTATGCACAACCTTTTAACTTGGGGGTGGGGGTGGCACCAGGTTATGCTCAGAGCTGACTCTCAGCTCTGTGCCCAGGGATCACTACTGTGGGGCCCAACTGGCCCCCTGTTTACTTTTAAAATAACAGACGTTTAGAATATTTTTTGTTGAATTCTCATAGGCCAATTAACTATACAATTCAGACTATAGCAATAGTACAGTAGATAGGGTGCTTGACTTCCACAATGTTTACCTGAGTTAGATCCCTGGCATTGTACAGAATTCTCTAAGCCCACCAAGAGTGATTCCTGAGTGCAGAGCCAGGAGTAAGCCCTGAGCACTGCTGGGTGTAGCCTCAAAACCAAACAAACAACAAAATAAATAACTGCAGTATTCACAAAGATGCAGCTTAAAAAAAGAAAAATATATATTTGCCAGGTAGAGGGAAATACATCAGGAGTCAGGATTCAAAACTGATTCCCCAACACCACCTGCCTGGGCTGGTGGTCCCCAAAACCACTAGGGTAGGGCTTTAGCACAGTCCAACTAAATGGTTGAATATCACCAGGAGGAGCCCCATAAAAGCTCCCTCCCACCCTAGCAAATTAGGTGTCATGTGAAACATTGTTTAAAAGGTAGAAATTTGGGGCTGGAGCGATGGTCCAGCGGGTAGGGTATTTGCCTTGCACGCGGCCAGCCCATGCCGGCCTGGGTTCAATCCCGGCATCCCATATGGTCCCCCGAGCACCACCAGGAGTGATTCCTGAGTGCAGAGCCAGGAGAAACCCCTGAGCATTGCCGGGTGTGGCCCAAAAAAAGCAATAAATAAATAAATAAATAAATAAATAAACAAACAGACAGACAGATAGATAGATAGATAAATAAATACATACATATATACATACATACATACATACATAAAAGATAAGAATTTGTACCAAATCAGTAAAGTGAATTTTTAAGCTATTGTTTGATTTGGGTTACTTTGTTTTTCACATGATGGATTTTCAATAAGTACTTCCAACTAGCACATTAGTTGTTCCCTTCTATGCTAAAAATATTGTATTTTTTAGGGGCTAGAACTAGTGTAGGGGTCCAAGCAGTTGCCTTGAATTCACCAACTCCCAGTAGTGCATATGGTCTCCGTGCTCCTCCAGTAGTGATCACTGAGCAGAGTCAGAAGCAGCACTGTGGCTTCACAAAAATACAAACCAAAGGAAATGCATGTTCAGATCTGGAGGCCACTTTCAGCTGTTAAAGGATGAAATGACACATTGAAACGTAATGTTGTAATCCAAAAGTCTAAGAACAGTGATGGCTATGACTCCTAAAGACAGCATCTAAAACATCAAATGTCACACCTACAAGAAGTACAAGTTAGGAGAAAAGCCAGAAAGCCTCTGAAATTAACTTCAGTGTGTTAATTCCCAATTACACTCTATAGTTTCAAAATCTATAAAGGAACAAAATTCTTAGTTTTTCACAGCTGAAGGTAACAAAAACATAGACTGATTTTTTTTTTCTTGACTACCGACCAACAAAACAGAGGACACAGGCCAAATTTATTCTGTTAAAATTTTTATTTAGAATGAGAAATAGTTACTTCCTAAACAATAGCTACTGTCTTCAAGGCAAGTTGTGAATTCCTTTGGATTGTCTTTGTGTACCATTACTTGGGGAGCTGCTCTGCTTAGTAGCTGGTGGAAGAGATCATTGATATTTTGAGATTATCACTTGATCACTTGACATTCCGTTATTCATCGATTTCCTCGAGCGGGCGCCAGTAACATTTTCATTTGACCTTATCACGTGCCAGTGTAGCCCAATGGCATCTGGTTGCTTCAGGAATACAAAGAGCCTCAAACCTTTCGTTCAGGGTCTTGACGAAGAAATCTGACTGTTGCAGAACTCCTCTAAGGGCCGCTGCATCTGCTCTGAATTGCCGCCTGCAAATCACTTTGTAGATAAGGGGGTAGTCTAAATGTGGCAGTTTATCTGACCATGTATGCTGTACTAGCTGGTATAAATATTCTCCCATGCTACCACAATCATCGTGGGACTAGCTAGATCTTACCAGCATATTAGCCTGGCCACGTAGGACCCCTAAGTAATTAGACCAGAGAGAAATGCTGTTTGCTTCCGAGCAAACAAGCATGGATCCCTGATATACTCAAAGGCAACTAAAATACAAAACTACAATGAAGTAGAAGAGACTTGTGAAGGCTTGGAGAAATATTTAACTGGCATTAGTATTAGTCTTTGGTACAGAGACATGCCATCTCAGAAACCCCCTTCTCTACCCTATAAAGGCATTTCCAGGCAGATCTTGGCTCAAAGCATTAGCATACTAAAGGGCCTAGGTGAGGTGCAGGGAGGGGATTACCTAAGGGCATTTGACCCTCCCTGCTTTCCATAACAGTGGGAGGAAGGTCTGAGTTGCAGGGGGTATAAACTAGCCTGTTTCCTCTCTCTGGCGCTTCTTTTTGGGCTCTCTCTTTGTGAGCGCTCACCCTTCTTGGGAGTCTTGTCTTCTCCTCCTTCTACAAGGCCTTTACACGTGGTGGCCGCCATCTTGGCCTACACGTGGCTGGGGTTCTAGCCTGGAATCCTAAGCACCGGGCTTTTCCTTTTGCTGATTTGTATGCCTGAACCTGTGATAAGTAAAGCCTTTTAAAACTGCATCGGATTCCTGAGTTTTCATCCATTCCTCGCCGGCTTTGGAGGTAGAAGAGGAACTTGCTTCCTGGCACTGTCAGGGACCCCGGCGGAGCTCCCCGACATCTGACCATCTTGTAGGTGGGCGGCCACATGATCTTTTGACATCCCATGGGATCCAGTCAGTAATCACTCTAGTCCAGCGTCCATGTATGATGATACATACATACATCAAGATCCTTTGAGATTATAGTTTTAAAAAAAATTTTCTTTCAGAACAAAATAAAAGTGCAGCCACCCTGATTTTTCCTTCAGAGCATTTTCTTTGCTTTTTTTTTGGGGGTCACACCGGCAATGCTCAGGGGTTTCTCCTGGCTCTGCACTCAGGAATCACTCCTGGCGGTGCTCAGTGACCATATGGGATGCCGGGGATCGAACCTGGGCCACACAGGCTGGCCGCTTGCAAGGCAAATGCACTACCCGCTGGGCTATCACCCGCCCTCAGAGCATTTTTTTTAAGTCAGAGGAGTGCCATTTTCACAAACTTGATTTAACTTTACATGTAACCATTTACATTATTATCAACTTTCATGATTAACTCTGAAAACAATGGAAACATGGTTTCTCTAAAAATCACAGAGAAAGTGAGTGCTCTTTTGAAAAGAAAACCTTTTCAAAATTTATGATATTTAAGCAAATTTAGAGACAATAAAAATATAAACAGCTCTTAAAATATTCTAGTTCTTGTGTACTGATGTAATATCAGGTTGGCCTCATAAAAAATATTTATTAGAAATGTCATGATTATAATCATGGATAATAATAACTGTTTACAATTATAATTATAGGTTGAACCAATGTATCCACCAGGCAACTAAAGTCTTTACAGCAGCATACTTCATTCTATAGATTCCAAAAACATTTATTTATATTTATGTGACTTATAACACATGTTCAATTGTTCAAATTATTTGGGAACTTCAATTTTAAAAGATAATTTAAAATTCAAAATTGTTTTCAACAATTTGCAAAACAATGTTTTTTGAGAGAAGCCAGAATTCTACACAAATTCATTCAGCAAGTGTTTACTTAGAAATGAAAAATAAATATTAGATGAATTACTTATACTAGCACACACATAAATCATAGTAAATACTATGACACATACCTTTGAAGGGAAATACTATACTCCAAAGGAAACTTTTTTTTTTAGCCTCTGGTTTAATTGAGGCTACAAATCTTTCTGCACATTGAAATCAACCATTTAATGTGTATATACCCAAAATGTGCACATCTTGACCTCTGAAGAAAAGTCCTTATATATCATTGTTATAGTGTGTGTGTGTGTGTGTGTGTGTGTGTGTGTGCACACACGCCCTTTATGAGCCAGAAGTTAAATTCAGAATTTCACATGTGCTCTGATCATAAAAAATCATTACTGGGCCTGTATCTAACATGAACTCGAGTTTTCAAAACAATCCTAAAAGCAAATATTTTCTCTACTTCATGCATATTTTCTGTTGAGACTTGCCTTCCAGGACAAGACCATAGTAATCGTGAACAGTTATCAATTCTGCAGCATCAGCCTTTCCAAAAGATTTCCCAAAAGAAGTGTGGTGACTATTTACTCAACCTTCACTAGACCTGACCCCTTTCCAGGTGCTTTCCACTAACAGTTGTGTTTAATCCCCACCTCAACCCTGTTAAAAAGAGTAACAATAATGTCTCCACATTACAGACACAGAGACTGTGGCACAGGTGACTAACTGGACCTCAAGTCACATTGCTAATCTCCTAGGAGGATTACCAAAATGAAGTTTTATGAACCTCAGAAACTTATTCTCACCTTTTAAATATCCCCACTCTACCCACATCCTCTTCTCTAAGTCTTTTCCGCTCTGCTCTACCATCTAGAAAGTCTTCCGCTGACTCACTCCCCATTCAGTCCTCAAGGTCAAAAGCAAATATTTCTTCTTCCGTCCCAACCACACCAGGCAAAATGTGTAATCATAGCACAAATTTCTGCTGCTAGTCTAATACTTATCATATATATCTGAGATGGTTTGCTTGTACTTCTTTTCCCAAAATTAAAACAACAACAACAGCCAATCCATAACTCAAATAAATAAAGAAATAGTTTCTTTTTCACTTTTTGAATTCCCAGCATATTGCTTGATACGGGTGACCCCCGGGGCATGGGTCACCCAGTTGTCTGGTGGCAAGCCTAACAACTCAAGCCAGTGAGCTTGCAAAGTAAATGAACCATGAAAAATAAGATCAATCCTCCTACCTTTGAGAGCACTTTTTGCTTACGTTTATTTGTCTGTTCAAATGACCCTTTATCTAAAGGGGACCTGAAAGAGAGTACAGTGGACAGAACACTTGTGTTGCATGAGGCTGATCAGGGTTCAGTCCCCAGCATACCACATGGTATCTCTCTATCCAGTACCTCCAAAAGCGGTCCCTGAGCATAGAGCCAGGAGAAAGTCCTGAGCACAGAGCTAGGATTAAGGCTTGAGCACTGCCAAGTGTGACCCAAATTCCAGCCTCCCCACAACATTTTAAAAACAATTTTTTAAATAAAAGACCTGTAAAACAGAGCAGGTTACCACCTTTCTCTCTTTGTGATGCTTTTAATAGATCATTCTAGCTTCATTTATGTGTATTTCTGCCCTCTGAATAAATTCAACCTCTATATCTCAGAGAGCATAAAAGGGAATTTTCACAAGACCTATATTCATTTTGCCTGTTTCCTAGCTTACTAAGCTGAGCATGGCTCAGATTTTCTCTCTGGATCCTCATTACAGCCATAGACCCTTCTCTTGCCAGTGAAAAATGCTATGTCCAAAGGGAGCATATTAGTGCCAGAAGGAAGAAACACACTGAGAAACTGGTCAATGCCTCAGTTCTTTCAAAAGCATTCTCCTGGTTTATATCTTCAAATTAATTTCTAATGCTTCATTTTTCTGCAAGGAGAGAAGGAAATGCTTTGATTCTCACTTAACAGGTTGGAAAAATAAAGACAGAAATAATAAGTTAATATCGTCCTACAGATTTAAAGGGAATCCAAAATTGTTGGCTCTCCAGCCTGTACTCTAATCCCAGGCCCAATGGATTGCTGCTATATTATTTTCTTTATCAAGATAATCAGGTCACTCCTTAAAATAACTCACGTCTGCTTTAGAAATTATTTAATATATAATTATCCAAAAGTTTATCTGCAAAACAGGCTAATAAAAAGAGCTGGCTATTTTGTTACTTTTTTAAGCCTTTACTGAAGACGGATGTTCACAGACTATTGGCCGTGTTAGCTGGACCAAGAGTTATTGCTCTGAGATGCGTAAACATAGCCTGCATGTCCAAATTAGCTAAGAAATTTCCCATTTCTGAGAGGGCAGACTGGTTGGCAGTTCTTTAAGAGAAAAAATAAAACATCCTTTTTCGATAGGAATCATTATATATCACAAAAAACAAGCATGTGTGTGCATTCGCACATGCACAAACACACACATATTTTGAAATAATTGCTTAAGATTTTCCAAAATATTCCTTCTCCTTTAAGTAAACATTTGAACAACTGATCAGATTGTCCTATTTTGCCATCCATGCTGTCAAAAAGGGTGAGCTATTCACCCACGGCATGGCTACACGAGAAGGCTAAAGTTGTACTGTAAACAGGAATGCCAGACAGGCAGAACAGATGACTCAGAACTGATTTTAGAGTATACACTTGCAGGTTCAACCTTCAGGCTGCAGCTAGTTATTTGTCAACCTCTTAAAAAAATGGGTTGACCTTAATTAGGTTTCAAATCCCAAATCTGATGTGTAACCTTTTTAGAGAAAGAAGAACTTAATCAATGCTTTTAACATAGGTAATCTAGTAGGGCCAGATTTTAGAAATGTGAATCAAAAGTTTGAATTAGAATAGAGGCAAGCCTAAGGGCCAAAACATGCAAAACCAGATCAAGTGATCAAGTGATCAAGTCTAGTAGGGCCAGGTTTTAGAAATGTGAATCAAAAGTTTGAATTAGAATAGAGGCAAGTTTAAAGGCGAAAACATGCAAAACCAGAGGCCAGGCAAACACAGGGTATTTGAGTAGCTCTTAACCACGTCAAAACTGCATGCAGAAGTTGTTCTTTTTTCTGACAGAGGCTCAGAAAAGTAAAAACTGAAAAAGAACAATTGAAACTTGATAAATGGATAGTTTTGCAATTGAATTGAGACCAAATTAATTTCAAAATCTAAAGACAGGTGTCTCAGTAAGCTAACTTCAGACAAACAGTAAAATCTAGAGAGAAAAGCCCAAGGATACAGGTCTGTAGTAGAGAACTGGGTTCAATCCCTAACACAAACACACACACACACACACACACACACACACACACACACACACACATTTTGAAGAGCAATTTATACGTATGTTTCCCGTTACCCCTAGACAACAGATTTCTAATCATCACCAATAATAGAAAGCCAAAAAGAACTTCTGAGTTCAAGTAAGAATTATTTTGTATCGCACAACTTTCTGAATTTGATAATGTTTGTGAGCACATTTTTATTTTTATATATTGATAAATTTTCACATCTATATTTTTACCAAAAATAGTAATTCAAAATGGTTTAAATACCTCCATATCAGGCCCAAATCCAAAATTATATGGAAAAAAAACATGAGCAGTATCTCTCATGACATCAAATCTAGAAGCGTAGTTAGTGATTTAATGCCATTAGCCAAGCAAATGACTAATTAAAATTAGCAAAGGAAACAAAGATAAATGAGACTATATCAAATTTAGAAGCTTCTGCACCACAAAAAGAATTGATGACCAGACTAAAAAGACCCCCACAGATGGGAATAGAAAATTTGTCCACCACTCTTCTGACAAATAATATCCAAGACATAAAAAGCACTTGCAGACACTAATGAGAAAAAAACAGTCAGCCCTATCAAAAAACAATGGGGGGGGGGGGGGAGAAGATGCACAAAACATTCCTCAAAAACAGAGGGACAAAAGATGTATTTTAAAAATTTCATCAGAGAAATGCAAATCCAAACAATAAAATATTATCTCACATCAAGAAACCAGGGGGCCGGAGCAATAGTCTAGCAGGTAGGGCATTTGTCTTGCACACAGCAGACCCGGGTTCGATCCCCGGCATCCCATATGGTCCCCCGAGCACTGCCAGGAGTGATTCCTGAGTGCAGAGCCAGGAGTAACCCTTGAGCATCGCGGGGTGTGACCCAAAAAGAAAAAAAAAAGAAACCAGCACACATCAAACAGAACAAAAACAGCCAGTTTGGCCATGGATATGGAAAATATGGAAAATAGACCCTCACTTGGTGCTGATGGGAATTTTGACTAGTTTAAATTTTCCGTAATATAATCTTTAGGATACTTCTCAAAGAACGGAGAATTGAGCTTCCGTATGACTCAATTAACTCCTCTTCTCACCATCTACCCAAAGTGCATTCTGCAATTCTCTCTCTCTCTAAATATGTTATAATCAAAATATATGTCAGACATATAGGTGTATTTTTTAATTTTATTATACCACCGTGAGATACACAATTACAAAACTGTTCATGATTAGGCTTCAGTCATACAGTGTCATACAGTGTTCCAGAACCCTTCCCTTCAGCAGTGCACATTTCCCACCGCCAGTGTCCCCTGATTCCCTCACCCCTGTCATTGAGGCAGGCACTTTGCCTCTTCTCTTTCTCTCTGTCTTTGTCTCTCTGTCTCTGTCTCTCTCTGTCTCTCTGTCTCTCTGTGTCTCTCTCTCTCTCTGTCTCACTGCCTCTGTCTCTCTCTCTGTCTCTCTGTCTCTCTCTCCTCTCTCTCTCTCTCCCTCCTCTTACATATTGTGGCTTGCAGTACATACACTTAGGGGTTATCATGTATATCCCATTGCCTGCATTCAATGCTCAGTTCTAGGCTGATATCACCATTTCCAACAATTATTAGAACGTATTTTCAAGCCAACGTCTCTTGTTGACTACAGAAAATGCAAAGTCAGCCCCCAGAGCTCCCTGAAGTAACATAACTCTAGGGAGTTCTGTCTTTAAAATGCGTTTCTTTAAGAGTAACTCGTGGGGCCAGAGCAATAGTACAGTGGGTAGGGCGTTTGCATTGCACACAGCAGACCCAAATTGATACCCAGCACCCCATGTGGTCCCCAAGCACTGCCAGGAGTAATTCCTGAGTGTAGAGCTAGGAGTAACCCCTGAGCATTGCCAAGTATGATGCAAAAAAAAAAAAAAAAGAGTAACTCTCCTAATTTTTGGAGTACATCGTGGTTTACTTTTATATTTTTGTGATCAAAAAATGTCTCACCAACGTTATAGGGGGCTGCAGTGATATCGCAGTGGGTAGAGTGTTTGCCTTGCATGCAACCAACCCGGGTTCGATCCCCAGCATCCCATATGGTCATGGTCCCCCGAGCTCCACCAGGAGTAATTCCTGGGTGAAGAGCCAGGAGTAGCCCCTGAGCATCGTCAGGTATGACCCAAAAAGAAAAAAGTTATAGCTTTGCCTGTTTTTTAATTTCACTTGAACAGAATCATGCCACATGTATTATTTTACATCCGCTCTTTTCTAGTTCAATGTGAAATTCATTCAGTTGTCACAGAAAATTTAGAAAAAAACTCTACCACAATTTATTTATCTTTTTTTCTGACAATATAAGTTTACATTATTATTATATTTGAGTTTAGAAATAAAATAAATATGTACCCTCCCATACAGGGTACATAGTTCATGTTTATTCCATCAGAGTGTCAAAAGGAACATCCTATAAGCCTGTGTGGTTGTTGAAGAAAGGGCAATCAATTATGGATAATCAAACAAGCATTTGCAGAGATGCCTGTTGCAGGTGTGGATGCGGTGCCCGGCTGCATTGACAGGTGGCAGACAGGAGACAGGCTTGTCTACACCCAGGGCTCTCCCCCGTGGGCCCTGGATGGTTGATGGTCTGACATAGAAAGAGACTGGGCCCCCTGGGATGAAGCCAGAGCCACGGCAGAGCCTGGCAAGCTACTTGTGGTGTATTGATATGCCAAAAACAGTTACAATAATGGACCTCATTCCCAATGAATGGAGACGTTACTGGTGCCCGCTCGAGCAAATCGATGAACAACAGGAAGACAAATGATACAAGTTTTTTACCCATTTTAAAGACGGGAGGATGGGAGCTGGAGTGATAGTCCAGCGGGTAGGGCATTTGCCTTGCAGCGGCTGGCTCATGCCAGCCCAGGTTCGATCCCCGGCATTCCTTATGGTCCCCTGAGCACCACCAGGAGTAATTCCTGAGTGCAAAGCCAGGAGTAACCCCTGAGCATTGCCAGGTGTGACCTGGCAATCATTTTTAGCACAGCGGGTAGAGTGTTTGCCTTGCATGCGACCGACCCGGTTCAATCCCCATCATCCCATACGGTCATGGTCCCCCGAGCTCCACCAGGAGTAATTCATCATTTTTTAATTTAAAAAAATAATTATTTTTTTTTAATTAAAAAATTTTTAAAAGACCGGAGGATTGATTTCTGTTTTGGAAGATCTTGTTTCTGTGGCTGCTTTTTGCTGTTAACAGGATCAGGAGACTGATTGTGTTAACTATCAGTGACTCCAGGTGTTTACCAAATCTGTGTCCTAAATCACCTTGAAATGCCTGTGCACTATATCAGCTTGTCTTGCATAACTCTATCTGATCCCTCCCCAGCCTCAAGTGCAGAACTTGAGGAAGTCTGGGGATGAGCCCTGTGTAAGTGTGGCCTGAACCTTGAGACTCTCACTTAGTCTTTGCAGATCACACCGCTGGGCAGAAACTGTCCTTAAGTAAATTAGCTTTTTGTTGTGCGCCCCACCCCCCCCCACCCCCCCACCCCACACACACAAGGTCTTTGCCTCTTTCCCTTGCTGGGAACTCAGCAAAAGCAATAAGTAGATAATTAAGAGGAAAATATGAAGTGTATTGATATCACGTATAACCTCTTAGGGTTATAAGTAAATCGAATAAACATGGCCTTAATTTGGAAAAAAAATAAGCATATATCCTGAGCATGTGAGAGATCTGGAAAAACTGAGTAATTCTCCATCTGGTCTTAGTCACCACCTTTAAATCTCTCTTTTTTTGGGAGTGTCACACCCAGCAATTCTCAGGGGTTACTCCTGGTGATGCTCAGGGACCATATGGGATGCTGGGGAATCAAACATTGATGCTATTCAGCCACTTGCAATAGTACAGCACATACAGCACTCTATGTGCTGTACTATTGCTCTGACCCTGCCATCTTTAAATCTCTTAACTGCAAAAAGGCATTTGGAAGAAGAAAGTGATTAAGTTTATCAGGAAAAATGCAATGTAGTTTCAGTTTTGCCTTCTAGGTTGATGATCCCTTCCCTAGGAGAGATCCTTAATGGGGATGTTTATATGTAAACACTTTCAGTAGCAGCTTTGTCCCCTCTTCTGGCTCCTCCCATGAAATTAACCTTGCGAAAGACAAATTTGGGGGCATAGAATTTTTTCCTGTCTTTTATTTTTTAAATTGAATCTCTATGAGATAGACCATTACAAAGTTGTTCATGATTGGGTTTCAGTCATACACTGTTCCAGCACCCATCCCTCCACCAGTGCACATTTCCAACCTCCAATATCTCCAGTTTCCCCTCGCCCTCCCAATCCCCCCCATGGCTCTGTGGCAGGTACCTTTCCTCTCTGTCTCGGTCTATCTCTGTATCTGTCTCTCTGTCTCTGTCTCTGTCTCTCTCTCTTTGCTCTCTCTCTCCTTTTGTTCATTGTGGTTTGCAATAAGGATGGTAGATTTTTGGTTTCCTACAGTTATATATATCAGAAGGAAATTCCAGATCACAGATATGGTGTCTTTAATTTTGTTAAATTTAATCTTCTTTGCAAAATGTTTAGTTTCCACTCTCATCAATAGTTGTATAAGAGTTCCAGGTGCTACACATCTTTGGTGATCCTCGTTATTCTAACTCCCCCATTTCAGTCATTCTGACTGGTGTATAAGAGCAATTCCTTTGCAGTTTTAATTTTTATTTTTCTAATGACTAATGAGATCTTACATACTTATTGGGCAGTTGCAAAATATAGTGTTTTTAAAGGGCTATTGAGCCTGTGTGTATTTTCTTTCTTTCTTTCTTTCTTTCTTTCTTCTTTCTTTCTTTCTTTCTTTTTTTTCTTTCTTTCTTTCTTTTTCTTTTCTTTTTTTTTTTTTTTTTTTTTTGGGTCACACCCAATGACCATCAGGGGTTACTCCTGGCTCTTTGCTCAGGAATTACTCCTGGTGGAGCTTGGAGGACCATATGGGATGCCAGGGATCGAACCTGAATCAGCCATGTGCAAGGCAAATGCCCTACCTGCTGTGCTATCGCCTCCGGCCTCCAAGCCTGTGTGTATTTTTTACTGAATTTTTGTTTCATTGAGTTGTATTAGTTATCTAAATACTGTTATATAAGTACATTGATGCTATTCCAAAAAATAGCATGCCATTTTTACTCTTTTAATTATTTTGAATACTCACAATTTTAATTAATCAAGTCAAAATACCTGCAATCTTAGGGATATTATTTCTTAGTATTTACATACTTAGAAATCATTCCCTCATCACTGAATCACTGTCTTCCCATTCATCATTGATTTGCTCGAGCGGGCACAAGTAACATCTCCATATGTCCTGTCTCATGCTGGTAGAGCCCAAGGGCATCTGCTTGCTCCAGGAACATAAAGAGCCTCAAACCATTCCATTCCCTCACACTGAATCTTTATCTCATCTCTCACACTGAATCTTTATCTCCTATTTTTATCTTCTTGAACTATTGTTTCACATTTTATAGTTGAAATGTCTGCAACTTACCCAGAAATTTCTCTTTTTTACTATGTGTTGTTTTTATTTAGCTTTTGCTATCTTCAGATAGAGCTTTCTTTTCCCACTGATTTACAGTCATTACTATTTAGTTGTTCTATCAAGTTTCAACACAGTTTGGACTTCTCATTTAGGAAAAATAAAGGGTTTTATGCCCGTAACAGTCCTTCCTCCTCCCCTGCCTACCCTTTATCCCCCCAACATTTGTCAGCAGTTTGACTTCAACATCATAAAAACAGTGAGTGTTTACATTCTGTTCTTAATCATGATCCACTCCTCAATGCTTTATGCATAGGCTTAATTTTAAAGCCAAACAAAATTTTAATTATTGTGACCACTTATCACAGAGTCAGAAATAATACTTAATAATACTTCTTGTCCGTGCTTCTGAAATTCAAGTCCTTGTGTTGCTAAAAGGAAAATGAACACTAGAGCCAACCTTGCATTTTACCAGTTGTTAAAAAGAATTGCATTTCCAATCATTTCATGTTTGGAACAAGATATTCTGATAAAAATCTACCCAACATTTCTGGTTGCTCTTCTTTACTTTGTTATGATTCATAGGATTAAAAAAAAAAAAAGATTCACGTAGACTTTGGTTCACCAGATCTTGCAAGTTGTCAATAACAGCTAGTCATCTGAAATAAATTCCTTTTTTTTTCCTTTGAAGTACTTTTCTGTAAGTCTGCTGGTTTCTGTACTATATCAAACAATTTCGTTCCATGGGCTACTGCACAAACATTGGATGCCATTTCATCATTGCCCTCAATGAGTTGTACATATCCTTGGAAGGGGTTAGTCAACATCAAGGTCAGAGGGACACACACAAGGCCACCCTCACTTTTAACATCGATTGCCAACCTAAGAGATTATACAAATCATGTTCAGATTTGATAATTTGCTAGGACTCACAGAACTCCTTGAAAACTCTTATGGTTAAGATTTACTACAAAGAGAGAATACAACTAAAGTTAGCCTAGGGATGTAGAAGCAAGTTTGGGAAACTACCAAGCACAGAGTTACTGCTGTGCTCTCCCCCCATAGTCGTGCCACCTTACTTTTCCAGCACTGATGTGTGTCAGTAAGCAAAAACGTTTACCACCAGGAAGCTCATCAGAGCTCCGTGGTTTTTTTTGTTTTTTGTGTTTTTGTTTTTGTTTTTTGCTTTTTGGGTCACACCAGGCGATACTCAGGGGTCTCCTGGCTCTGCACTCAGGAATTACTCCTGGCGGTGCTCGGAGGACCATATGGGATGCCGAGGATCGAACCTGGGCCGGCACAGGAGCGGCCGCGTGCGTGCAAGGCAACGCCCTACCCGCTGGGCTATCGCTCTGGCCCCCAGAGAGCTCCGTGTTCAGGCTCCAGCACAGGGCGTGATTCATTGCCGGCATGGGTAATGTCTTCAGTCGGGTCACCTTCGAGGTTTGACCGAAGCTTCCACTCTAAATCACATTGTAACTCTGACAGATTCAAAATCTTCAAGCAAACAAAAACATGCAAGTAAAGCATGCCATTACCAAACTTCAGTGATTGCTTCTCAGTTGCTGAGGGCAAAGTCCAGACCCCTTGCACCAAGATAACTTTCTTACTACAGAATCCCACATGCTCCTCTCTTTGGGTTTTCACCCATGTGTACTGAAGTACATCCTTATCGTAAAGGTCTGTTGTAGGCTGACGCACAAAGAGGGGCCCTAGCAAGGAGATCTTTGAGGAGGAAACAATACCAAGATGGAATTGCAATAAGCTGCCAAATTTCTAGGCCAGAAGTAGCCCAAAGGCATAAAGGAGCTACACAAATGCAGAAACTGAGGCAACATCCAAAGAAGGGTGGATCTGCTCTGAAAAGGCCTACAAGAATGACAAAAGGTCGGATGAAGATTGGGGAATAGACTCAGGAATCCAAGTTCCTTCCCTTTGTCCTAGCAGTTTGAGGAAAGCCCTACTTTTTTTTAAAATTTTTTTTTATTTTTACAATTACAAAGATATACCAGGTTGGACAGTTTGAGGAAAACCCTCCTACTATTTATTTATTTATTTATTTATTTATTTATTTCTTTTTTTTTTTTTTTTTTTGGGGTCACACCCGGCAATGCTCAGGGGTTTCTCCCTGGCTCTGCACTCAGGAATCACTGCCGGCGGTGCTCAGGGGACCATATGGGATGCCGGGGATAGAACCTGGGCCGGCACAGGCGGCCGGCGTGCAAGGCAAACGCCCCCTACCCGCTGGACTATCGCTCCGGCCCCTCTACTTTAAAAATCACCTTTATAAAGGCAGGCAGCACATTTTCTGCTGCCTTAATCATCCCAAGCTGAAGTGTTCTCTGTGTCTGTCTTTCTCTGCCTCTTTGGCTCTCTCTCCTTGTTTTTTCCTGCAGACAATAATTCCTCTTTAGTCACAGTTCCCCCAAAACTCAGGTGGTAAAGAGCAGTTCAGATGGATTAGAGGCACCATGTGACAGCTGCCGGGTGAAGCTGCTGAAACACTGACATCTGCTCCACGCAGGTTCTTGTAGCAAACTTTACCGCCCTAACCCAATCCAGGCTCCCCAGGGGACCGAGGAGGCTCAGTAGAAGCACTCATTCTCTTGAATCCTGAGCTCCCCGTTTCACCCAAATAAGATGCGAGTCAGGGGACCTACAATAGAATTAATTTATTCAGGGGAAGCTTCTTCCCCACCCACCACCCTGCAACAGGTGCTTGCAGGCAGATTTCTCTCTTTAAATCTTTAGTGTTTTGAGCCTCTACCTGTGAGCCTTATTTTTATTTGTATGACTTGTCTTTTATTGACACTTTTGAATTTAAAGATCTCCCCTAGCCCTGGAGATAATATTTAAGAATTTCCTTCACTCTGTTAAAAATAGAAAAAAAACCAGGCCAAAATGAAGTTATTTGTGCCAGGTTCCACCCAGAATTAATGCCTAACCTAATTGCAGTTTCAGCCTCTCCCCAAGTGTGCTCAATCTGGCATTTCTTGATCGGTACTTGTGAAGTAATCCATGTGATAAGATCCTCCAGCTTCCCTGAGGGAAGGTAACTTTGCCCAGAATATTTATTATTATTATTATTATTATTATTATTATATACACATATGTTTGCTTTTCTATAACCTTGGTCCGTAGCTATAATATATATATATATATATTTTATAGCTACGGACCAAGGTATATATATATATATATATCTATAAAACCTTGGTCCGTAGGTTTTATATATATATATATATCTATATATATATAAAAACCTACGGACCAAGGTTATAGATAGATATATATATATATATTTTTTTTAACTATAAAAATCTTCCAAACCCCTTACAGAGCCTGCTTGAAAGGTGCAGCCTGATGCATGAGGCATTTAATAAGGTCAGTTAGAACTCTGTTTATGGAGGCTGGAGTGATAGCACAGCGGGTAGGGCATTTGAACCACATGCGGCTGACCCGGGTTCAATCCCCAGCATCCCATATGGTCCCCTAAGCACTGCCAGGAGTGATTGCTGAGTGCAGAATCAGGAATAACCCCTGAGCATTGCTGGGTGTGACCCAAAAGAAAAAAAAAAACACTCTGTTTATGAAGTTTGTGTTTTAACATCTCTTTCACGAGTGGTTTGTCTTTCCTGAACTCTGAGCTGTAACTGGCTATCAAACATCTTAAACTAAAGCTCTGTTTCTGAGTTCAAAATTTCCCCAACGTTCTTCAGGGCACCTTGGTGACTTTTTTTTCTTTTAAATGTCTTCTTTCATAACATAACTTGCTATATTATGCTGTTCCTTCCCTCGGTTTTCACCTATGAACTTCTAAAAGTAGCTCCTCTCCTCTTCTCTCTGCTTCTCATCTCAGTGAACACCTACAATTCTTTCCATGTTCTTGAACTGTGTCTAATATATAGACATAATAAAAATTATATTTTGTTTTATTTCTGTATGAGTCAAAGCAAGTGTGTTGACTTTTATGTGTTGAAATAGAAGCCATGATTAAGAATGTAAAAAGTTCAGGGGGCCGGCGATAGTCCAGCAGGTAGGGCATTTGCCTTGCACGCAGCCACTCCAGGTTCGATCCCCAGCATCCCATATGGTCCCCCAAGCACTGCCAGAAGTAATTCCTGAGTGCAGAGCCAGGAGTAATCCCTGGGCATCGCTGGGTGTGATCCAAAAAGCAAAAAATATAATAATAACAATACTAATAATAATTTAAAAAAGTTCATTTTAAAGGTAGGTTTTTCTTGACAGAATGTTTCCTGTAACTATAGAAATGGCATGAGACAAAGAAGGGAAATAGTCCCTCAACCTAAATTGTACGATTCAGGACAAAAGCATCTTAGTAGAAGTAAACACATAAAGCCTTAAATGATACTTCCTCTTTCATCACATTACATATACAGGTATCAAGTTCTGACATGCTGAAGAGGAAAAAAAAACCTTAGTGCCTTTAGTTTTTAAATACATTTTCAAAGTTGAGTAAAGAGAAATAAAAGAAATAACGTCTGGACTCTGTTTTTATGCCAGGATCCAGATGGCAGCTGTGGCTGGCAGACAGTCACTGACTAAAAGCACCATGAGACCAGAATCTAAGTACCGACTCTGCCTTTCTTGTCTCTATATCTTAGAATTACTAAACTTTTCTGAGTCATAAGATTCTCATCTATAAGCTGAATAGTAACACGTATGTCTCATCATGGTTGCAAGACTGAAAACCAATGTGAAACATGGAAGAACTTTTATAGGGTGCAAGGCAAATACTGAAACAAAATAGATTCAAGTCCCCAGCCGACAGTGCAAGAACCAGAATCTGGGCGTGGTTACAAATTTATATCTTTACAGATTCCTACATCATACAAGGGGGACTGGGGTAAGGTGGGGGTCAAAAATACCTTGAGAAAAATCAGCAGAATTTCTCCTGTCTTCTCCCAAAGAGATGACCATTCTCAGTGAAGATGACCAGAAGCCTGATCAGTGCATCTGGAAAAAGGATTTATTAAAAATATGCCTACTTGGGAATTTATCCATTTATCTTCTCCTTTCACAAATACATACTGAATGGCAATAACATCAAAGAACTGTAGAGAGTTTCAAAAACAAAAATTAATATTGTGTTTACAGAAAGCATTCTGTCTTTGAGGGAGATCATACATCTCACAATATGTCCTCAGTGCCATATTGGGCATGACACAGGTTGGGTACATATGGAGTATGACATGGTTTAATACAAAAAATCAAATATAGTACTTGAGTTTTAAAAACTGATAGGGTTTCAATTGACAATTGAAAGGACATCCCAAGAAAAGGGGAACTATGTTCACAAAGTTTATAGAAGTGAAAAACAAAGGCTTTGTTCTTGGAACTGTGAAAAGTTTGGGCTTCCAGAGATGGAGAATGTAGACATGGAAGGCCTCTTAAGCCTAATGCATAGGGCCTTTATTCTACTAGGTAATTGAATCAAATAAAATCTTTGAAGCTTTTATTATCAGAAAGGGTAGAAAATATGTCTCAATTACAAGAATAGTTCACTTCTCTTTAAATATTTTTATAAATTGCTTTTCTATCTCATTTGATTTTTTGCCACAATTCTATAGTAAGGTGTTATTATTAATTATCAATAGAATAAACTGTAAACCAGATCTAGGGTCCAAGACTTTTGTTTTTCAAATTCAATCCATTTCCAATCTACTTCTATTGTGGGAAGACTGGGAGTTAAAGGATTAAACAAAAGATTTTCTACTAAAGTGAGAAAATGCTGAAGGCAGTAGTGCAGCACCTAATGGACATAAGAACTGCTGGGTGATTGGAGTTGGGATCACCCTAAACCTAACCCTAACCCTAACCCTAACCCTAACCCTAACCCTAACCCTAACCCTAACCCTAACCCTAACCCTAACCCTAACCCTAACCTAACCCTAACCCTAACCCCTCAGTAGTTAGTCGAGGAATCATTTAACATTTTAGTCAAGGAACCATTTAACATTTTAGTCCTTATCTTTGACTAAAACTTCTTCTCTAGTAAGTTCCTGAAGGCATCAGGAATGGGTTTACAGCCAATATGAGGTCACTGTGCTTCACAGTCTTGTCCTACAGGTGACTGGAGCTTTCATCCTCTACCAAGTACCGACTCTGTTCCTCACAGGGCCCACTTTAGTCCTCGCAATGCTCTCAACTTTTTTTTTTTGGGAGGGGGTTCTCAGCTGGCAATGCTTAGGGGTTACTCCTGGCTCTACACTCAGGACTTACTCCTGCCAGTGCTCGGGGGACCATATGGGATGCCGGGGAATCAAACCCAGGTGGGCTGTGTGAAAGGCAAACACCCTCCTGGCCATGCTGTCACTCCAGTCCCAGCTCTCAACTTTCCTAAATTCTCCAAACTGCCTAGTGCAGACGCAGGATCACATCACTTCAACAGAATGAAATTAGATCCTTCCTCTAATATGGCAGAGACATGTGTGTTTAAGTGACAACTGTAAGACTTCTCCAATGATATGTAGGCCATGTGAAAACTATAACTATGGCCCTCACAGCTGTGCAGTTCAACAGTCAACAGTGGACAACTGGTATTGTTAGGCCAAAAGCAGATTTTCCTGCACTGGTGGGTTCTTGAGAATTGTAAGAAAGATTTGCATACAAAACTCAGAAGACTGAAAATAGTTTATTGAAAATCAGTTTATTGGGTCTGGGTCCCACTTCAGATGTCCAGAACTCTCTTTTCGTTAATGCAAAAGTGAATTTCCTGTACTATTTCTTGAGAATTGCATGAAAGATTAGCATACAAAACCGAGATGAAATGAAGTTAATGAATTGTGCAGAAAAGGTAGATGATTCCAGATCCCCCACAGATGCCCAGTCTCTTTGCTACTATTCGTGGGTGATGTCCCAGTCTTGTCTCCAACTCTGCGTGGTCCAGTGTGTGACACCCCTGTCCAGCTCCAGCTTTCTGATATGGTGAGACAAGGAGCTGGCATGGGTGAGCAAGCCATGAGAGAGAGAAAGGTGGAGAGGCTGAAGAGAGCAAGCCATGAGAAGAGCGGCCCCCTCTCTTCTTCTTCCTAGAGGGAGAGAGTCTGGGGTTCCCTTTTTCAACTCCTATCCCCAGGCATCTTTTTTCTGACTGGCTACCTGGTACATGGGTGTGATAATGGGCTACAGTGGCCTGACGTTTTCTGCCCTAGCTCCAGCTGGGTCATTTTACCCATGAACACCAGTCCTGTTCCTGATGTTGCCCGGTCCTGTGAAGGACTTCCCTGACTGGTCCAAAGCATTAGACTCATTTACAGTGACCAATGTCCAGATCTTGACCCTGTGCTGCTCTCTCTGTCCCTTCTACGCATGTGGGCGAGAGCCAGTGCTCTGTTTGTTACTGGGTGTCCCGGATGTACCCCAGCAGTCCTGTCATTCTGCCTCAGCTTTCATAGTCTATAGCCAAGGCCATGTGCACACGGGTGAGACTCCTTGTTCAGCACCTTGTCACTACCTGGGCACCCCAGCCCTGCCTGAACCGGACCGTTCCTGGACACCCAATCCCTGGCTGTATTCTGCCACTGACTGGGCCTATGCAGCCTGTCTGCACGGGGCCGTAGTTACTGGGCTGTGCTTCCGGGGTACACAGCCCTACCCGAGAGAGGAGAGAATCCAGAGAATGCTAGGGCGAGAAAGAGGTGGGGAGAGAGGAGGCCCTGGGCACTTCCTTTTTTATCTCCGTCTGGTCCCAACCCCAGCCACCCCATTACCTATCCTGATAGGCTACCTATTCCATGGGCGGAGATTTAAACTGACCTGATGCCCCACACCTCAGCTTCTGCTCTATCATTTATGAACTCAAACCATTTTTTTCTTTTATGCTTTAAAATCTTTGGTGCTTCTGTTTTTTTAGTAGCATCCCTGATAATAACACAAATTTGATCTCTTAAAAATAAAAACTTCTGGGGCCAGGAGCGATAGCCCAGCGGGTGGGGCATTTGCCTTGCACGCGGCCAACCTGTACCGGCCTGGGTTCGATCCCCGGCATCCCATATGGTCCCCCGAGCACCGCCAGGAGTAATTCCTGAGTGCAGAGCCAGGAGAAACCCTGAGCATCGCCGGTGTGACCCAAAAAGCAAAAATAAATAAATAAATAAATAAATAAATAAATAAATAAATAAATAAATAAAATAACAACTTCTCAGGAAAGATCTTGCACATGTTAACAAAATTTGCATTTGATTCCATTTCTCTGACCAAGAATGTGAGAGGTATGGGATAAGAGCTGTTCAAGTGGGAGAAATAGTAAGCACAGATGTGCTGAAGCAAGCACGCATACTTAGGGTGTTTGAGAGAAGACTGTGTAAGTCAAAGTGGTAAGAAAACGTGATGATGAAAGTTCGAGTAATAGAAAATACAGTCAGAAAGACAGACTTCCTAGAGAAGAGGCCAGATGACCCTCAAGCTTTGTACTGCAGAGCCCAGATGCACTGTGGAAGAGATGTTCAATAACTCTGAGTTGGAGAGAATCAGAAAGCCCAAGGTTTTCATAGAACAGGCATTAAAGAATATTCTTGAATTTCTCAGCTCTTCCATTAGAAAGAAGAGGTTTTCTTTTTCCATTAGAAAACCTGAGGCAGCAAATTATTTAATGCATTTGCTTGATGGCAGGTGAGGAGAATGCACGGTTTCTATGGAGAGCAGGGCCTTCCTCCCTAGAGACCCTGGCCAGGAACAAAATGACCGAGTGTTTTCAGGGTTGCGCCTCCCACCATGTCTCCCATATGAGTTTCTGATATGATTATTTCTCAGATTACATAGTATGCCTTTTATCGCTCACACCCCACCAGTGATGACTATGAACACCATTAATAGTTAGATCCCGTGGTTTAAAAAAAAAAGCACTTTTTGATTTAAACTAGAAAAGGAACAAATCGTTGCAAAATTAATGACCTCAGACTGGTAAGCTCCGAGGTTCACAACACTTCTCTCAATTGAAGTGCTTTTGCGAGCTCTGCCACTCCATGCTGAGTTAAGCACAATTTTAGAGTTCAAATAATATTCTGAGATGAAAATTGGTTGAGTCTTTTTATTTGTATTGCTGGAAGCAGACCATTTTTAGCATCATTACCTAGGTTGAACAATTTACATTTCTAATGTCCAGCTTCATAAAATCTTACCAACAGGCCTACATTTGGTGTTTCTTTCCATAAGGATGACCAAGTGTCTTGCTTGCTCTCTCTTTTTACACTCATCCTGAAACCATGACTGATGACTGAATTTCTAATCCCCTTTTCAATTTGTGACTGAGCGAACAATAGCCAAAAAATTCATCTTCTCTGAAATTCTAAATATAAGATTGTCAGACTATTAAATAAACACAACCTTGGTTTTTAGAGAACTTTTCTTACTGGTATATTCATCTTTGATATATGAGATTAATTTCAGACCATCACCACAATTTATTTTTAAAGCTATAAAGTTATGCAATATAAAAATATAATAATTTGGACTGTTGCTTGTAGTTCAAAATGATAAAAAGTAAGATTTTATGGGTAGAAGCAGAACATTCCTCTTAATTTGCCTGATCATAAAAGTCAAATAGATAGTACTGTTTGCAGACAGGGTAGGTAGGTACTTAGGTCACTCTTTAGCATCCGTTACACTGATACATTAGAACGCAACTTGGATGTTCTGCCCTTTCTTCTCATTTTTTTTCCTGAATCACAGGAAATCGCCTAGTGCCAGTGTGGAGAGGGGACATTATAGCCTTAACCCTACTCTTTACACAGCAGACTTTATGAAAAGAGATTCATTGACAGGAGTTCTCATTGTATGTCCTACCAAAGTCCCAGACTACTCTGAGATATAGCTACCATCACCTGCTCCAGGTACATTCTCCCCACGTTTCCTCTAGACAAACACTATTTGGACTAGCGTGACCAACCATCTAGATTTGTCCAGGCCTGAGAGGAGAGAGCATTGTTGAAACTGGGTAAAACTAGGAGAGTCCCAAGCACAGTAAAAGTGCTAATTGCTCCAACTTGGACCCCCATGGAAAATTAGCAGCTCTTGATTGGGAGCTGCAAACTCTTTTTGTTTGTTTTTGAGCCACATCCACATATGCCCAGGGCTCATTCCTGGCTCTGAGCTCAGCAGTCACTACTGTAGGGTCAGGTCCTTAGGTGGTGTTGGAGATAGAACCCAGACATATGCAAGCCATGCAAGTTAGCAGCTGCACCATAACCCCAGGACAGGAGCTGCAACTGCTGTACTTTGATGGGGTTCTGTTGCTTTTTATCATCACACAAAGGTCAGTCTTCTGTCCAGATGTTTGAAACACACTGTGTAAGCCCTCTCCATTTCTGTTATCCAATATCCTCTAATAATCTCTACCCTAACAACCAGGGAGGAAGGAAGGAAGGAAGGAAGGAAGGAAGGAAGGAAGGAAGGAAGGAAGGAAGGAAGGAAGGAAGGAAGGAAGGAAGGAAGGAAGGAAGGAAGGAAGGAAGGAAGGAAGGAAGGAAGGAAGGAAGGAAGGAAGGAAGGAAGGAAGGAAGGAAGGAAGGAAGGAAGGAAGGAAGGAAGGAAGGAAGGAAGGAAGGAAGGAAGGAAGGAAGGAAGGAAGGAAGGAAGGAAGGAAGGAAGGAGAGACAAAGAGATGATGGTCAGAACCTGTTAAGTCATTAAGATTTATATAGTTTCTTAGGTCATTCCTTACACAAGACTTGAGTATGACCAAAGTCTATATGAAGATCTTTAAAATTATATATTTTGTACTTTCAGTATGATAGTGTTCACTTTATTAACATTGTTTATCACATTATAGTTTAGAAATTCAAATAATATTAATAGCCAGTAGTAATGATGGACATATTTATGTTTTAAACTTGGCATTTTGTTCAAATAAATCAGGTAGTTTTATGGGCACAGATACAAAAAAGATATTAAAGGCACATGTGGCAGAAATACACACAAATATATATTTATAGGACGGTCCCAGGTATTTAATCAAATACAAAGATGTCTCCTCT
The DNA here is from genome assembly GCA_021461705.1 of Cryptotis parvus. Taxonomy (NCBI): domain Eukaryota; kingdom Metazoa; phylum Chordata; class Mammalia; order Eulipotyphla; family Soricidae; genus Cryptotis; species Cryptotis parvus. The sequence goes on from JAJIBD010032156.1 coordinate 49,133, forward strand.
ATATGGAGAACTTCATGAATGTATAAAACAAGGCTTGAAGGATGAACATCTAAGTTCCTAGATTATCTCTGAGAAGTGGAAAATGGGTGGGAGGTATTTGAGGATGACACTTTTATGTCAAAATTATATAGTGCCTGACATTTATACAGAGAACATATTCACATATTATTATATCTCATAATTTTAAAAACCAGGATAACAGAAATAGCTCCAGGACAAAATTTCTTTTTAAAGTCTTTTAGTTGTTTGGGCCCTCCCCCCTTCTTTCTTGTGTTCAGCATCTTCCCAAAATAGGAAAGCAAATTTGTTATAATTAGCAAAGGATCTAGGTTACTGGGATAAAACATATAACTCACTAACTGATAATGAAAGTTCTATGACCATCATAGTGTCCACAGAACTATGTATTCAAGTATAATTTTTAAATAGCCATAAATTCATCATTATTTATTTGTAAGCTCTATAAACCTAAAATGTATTAGACCAATGGTATTTTTAAACCAATGGTACATTTGAATGGAACAACAAAATTACTTTTTATCTGGGTTCTTAGCAAATTAGATAATAAAATAATAAAAATAATAATACAGAAAAAATCTTCCATTATGGTCCTAAGGAGATAGGAAGGATTACCTCTTGAATACATTTTTTTTCATAGTTTTAGAGGTGTTAGCAGAGAATCAGTCTGGTAGAGATGCTATTTTAGGCTCAAAAAATCAAAACCCTCTAGGCTTTAGTCCATGTCTAAATTGTTGTAACTATAACTACTTTAGGTCAAGCAACTAATTTCATAGGAAAAAACTCAAATCTTGCAGCCTAACTAATCTGAATTTGATTTTATTCAGATAATGATGATATGATTTTTGCTATATTACTCATCCCTATGCAATAGCTCTTCCTATGTCAAAGAACATAATTATCACAATTTCAAGGAAATATGGGAAGGTTCGAATATAAAGTACAGAAAGCACAAAGTACAAAATACATATTCAAGGTATTTGCATGCAATTTAGTTTCTTTAATTCTTATGCAGTCGCAATGTATTGTCTACATTTCTAAAATTAATTTAATATGAATCTAGCTTTATTTCTCTTTAAAAATTCAACTATAAGATCAAGTGAGTAACAAAAGAATAACACTTTTAAAAGCATTAAATGAGCAGAAATGAATTTACTCACAACAGCCACAACTCAGAATTTGTAGGGGCTTAACATTGCAGAGGGTTTTAGACTATATTGGTTGAATTTAACTTCGATTGTAGGAATCCTTTATTTCATTTTCTCTCTTCTGAAGTTTCTTCAAAAAAGAGTATATCTTTAACCTCTTAGCTTGAAAGGGAGTGAGGTTTGTCCGTGAGAAATCAAGAAAAGAGGACACTTGAGTAAAGAAATGCCCCAAGCACACCTGGGTTCTGGCATCTCTCTGTCAAGACCACAGAAACAGGATATATTCAGGTTTCTACAAGCAAGAGCTAATAAACCCATGTTTTTCTCTCCTCTGATCTTCTTAGAAAAGCTAGGTGAAATCTATTTGGACCATCGTTCTATATCTCATGAAATGGACTAGAGAACATTGGATTTCCTCCGGAGGAAACAATTTCCTCTTCTTTCAAGATGATGATTATGATAGATGTTGAAGTTGCTCTAAAGTTCCTCTGTGTCACTGCTAATCAATGCAGTCATTTGTTCCAGCCTAGCGCTGTACCTTAAGACTATATTATTTAGATTCTATGGGACTTTCTGTGATATATGGGAACCCTACCCCTATTCTTCTACTCTAAGATCCCACTTCAATTACCTGCTTGAGGTCTTCAAAGATAGGACCTTCTGCTCTTCTAAATATATCACTTGCATTTCTTGATCTAATTTGTAGAAAGTTATTTTCCTTATCATGGCTCATATAATTATTCTTGGTGTTTTCCCTTTTTTTGTTGTTGTTGCTATTGTTCAGAGGCCAAACCCCTCAGTTTTTAGAATTTACTCCTGGCTTTGCTCAGGGATCACACCAGGCTGTGCTCAGGGGACCATCCATAGGGTGATGGAGATAGAGCCCGTTCAGCCACACTTAGGGCAAGACAATTGCCCTAAACCCTACATGGTCCCCCTTCAGATGTGTTGCTATATAAACATAACACTGAATTGCCTCCTTAATTTTATAAAACTAAGATTAAAATTTTTATTATTGAATCACGATGAGATAGACCATTACAAAACAGTAAGATTTGTTTTGTTGTTATATTTTGTAAGTTTTATATTTGAAATTTTATTTCATCAGTATTTTTGTTTGCTTTGGGTTTGGGGTCACACCAATAGTGCTCAGGGCTTACTCTTGAGCTGTGCTCAGAGATCACTTCATACAGTCCTCAAGGGATCCTTTACAGTGCTGGGGATCAGACCAGGGTCAGCCAACCCCAAGGCCAACACCTTCCTTACTTCCTACAATGTCTCTCTGGCCACAAATTAGTCATTGTTATAAATTTCAGTACAAAATAATTTAGATATTTAAATTATGCCTATTATATTGTTATTTTATACCTGAATCTTTAAATCTGTAGATAAAGCACTGTCCTTGGGGGTCTTAAGTGCCTAATTTTATGTAGAGCCAAGATTCCCATGGAATAAATATAAACTCATCTCTGTTTCCAAGTCCTCCCACTTACCATTGCACGGTAGTGTGTGCTGGCTTCTCTTCCAATGACACAGCATGTATTATTCATGGCGGTGGGGCAAATTCCTGGGTTAAATAGAAAATTATTTACATATAAAATTTCAAAGCACACAAATAAATGTAAGATACATGTAAGCTACAAATTCTTAAATCAAGCATTTGCCAACCAAGCTATGAATACAGATAACATTTAAACCTATGAAGGATGAGTAAAATAGCTCTGAAAGTATGAAACGAGAAACAAAGACCTCAGGGACCAGAAACCTATGGAATGCAATATTTAAAAGTTGACTAAGAGATACTGGAGCCAGGAAAACAAATATAGATGGGTCATGTCTTAGACAGAAAGAAACTAATCAATTTCCCTAATTCAGGACAAGGAGGATCATATACAACCTATATAAGGGTAGGCTCATATTATAATGGGAAATTCAATCTGAAATAAAGGGGGAATTGTTCCAGGAGAAACACAGAACAAGGAACCATGGACTGGAAGGCTAGAGTTACATTCTCAGTTCTTACTATTTATATAATGGTGAGCCAGAAACATGACTTTGTCCTGAGTTTCAGCCAACTTCTCCACAATAGAGAAATGACAGTGCCTATCGCAGTGGGCTGTTGTGATAATTTGTCAAATGGATGCATTGACGATATACTGTACATGGCAAAACATTACATCAACCTAGAAATTGAATTCTTCCAGCAATGAGTCCATCTCTCTCTCTTGTCATTCCATTGACAGGATCCTGACTTTCCTGATGATATCTCTGATCTTATCTGTTCCTTGATAGCCAGATTTTGCCCACTGCCAGAGTTTTATATGATCCTTTTTCCCCCTATTTGGGCCATGCTTGGCAATGACTCAGGTACTCTTACCAGCTTGGTTCTTGGGGGATCATAAGGTGTTGAGTATTAAAAGCAGACCTCCTGCTTGAAAATGTGTTCAGCTCACTGAGCTATCTCTCTAGCCCTTTTTATTTCTGTATTTTGGGAGTCGGTCCATACCAAGCAGTGCTCAGCTCCCTTTCCACTGTATTTGAATATCTTTAGATATAAGAACCTTGTGTCTTAAAAAAGTCATACTCACAGTAATGTGTATGCATATATATTTATATATAGTGTATACATCATAAATGTTACATACAAATATTCATTCACTTATATTTTTGTTATTGTTGTTAAAACTTCAAACCAAGGGCCGGAGAGACAGTCCAGCAGTTAGGGCGTTTGTCTTGCACGTGGCGGACCTGGGTTCGATCCCCGGCATCCCATAAGTACAACCAAGAGTAACCCCTGAGCATCATCAGGTGTGACCCCCCCAAAAAAAAAGACTTCAAACCAAGATTTCTCATACATGTGTAATCTATCATTTGAGATGAATCTCTGGCTCTTTGTTTTACATACGTGATAAAGGAGCTTTCTCATTGAAATAGTCTCAAAATGTGCTCATTGCTCTGATATATCTTCGTGTCTAGTCTGGCACAATCGCTGTGGTATTTATGTGAACATTATTCGGCCAGGTATTTTTCAAAGGAAATAAGTACAACTTCAAAATTGCCTAAAATTTACCTACCCCATGCAAACGCCAAAAAACATTGGCACAGACTTTTTCTTTTGTTTTGGGAACACATCTAGTGGTGCTCAGGGGCTGCCCCTGGCTCTGTGCTCAGAAATTGCTCCTGGAGGTGTTCGGGGAACCATATGGGATGCCAGGATTCACCCAGTTCGGTCACTGCAAGGCCAGTGCATGCTGCATTGCCTGCTGCGTTCTCTCTCCAGCCCACATCTACTCATTTTTATCCCCACCAAAGACTTTGCATACCAACCTCCTCTCAAACAGAGCGGGAACAAAGTTCACCTTAACAGGATATTACAGCCATGCTATAGAAGTAATTCTTCATCATGGGAATCTGAATAACTAACTTGAAAAGTGACTCGTCTTATTATTTTAAATTGGACTAGTTACTTGTATTGCTGTTTTTAAGGGATTTCTGTCTTTGCTTTCTAGGAAATCTAAATTACATTTGCTTTTCTCCATCAACCCCTTTTTTGCCCAGCCCTCAATTAAAAAAAGCAAAACAAATGAATATCATTTACCTGACCTCTTAATATGAATACAAAGAGTTACAAAGAGAACATCTGACACTTCCTTTTTATATCACATGCTTACTACAGTTATAAACTTAATGACCTATATCCGTCTCCACGAGCGTTGGGTATGATCAACTATGAATCTCAAAGTGGGTAAGATTCCAGCACCCATCGTGAAGGGTGTATGCTGCACAGCATTTAGTTTACCTCTTTGAAAAGACTTCCGTTCACGAAGAAATATTTGAATGATCATATTGTTAATGGCTTTCTTCCCAACAGAGCGGTAAATTCCTGAGAATGATAAGCTCTCTGTTGCCAATCAATGTAACCAGTAGGTGTGCACTTAGAAAGCAGTGTGTACAAAATACTGATGAAAAAAAATGAATTAAGGACTTGAGCACTTTCCTTAAAAAAGAAATTCGGTTTTTAATGTATAGGTACCTAGTCTTATGTAAAGTTTACAATGCATAGTGATGAAGTAGGCTCTACAGCAGAACATACACAAAGATACTAACAGCAGCAAAAGCCTAAGAAAAAAGGACTGAGCACTATTTTCAAGGAGTACTTAGGAGTCAGTGGCAGACTTGGTGTCCTGTAGAATAGAATTCCGTAGACGCTCCTGCTCATTACTATCCCTCCTCCTCCCTTTCCTTAGTTGTCATTGCTGCCATACCTGCTGACGCGGGCACACAGAACAGGGCCAGAATTGTAGGTGTTCAGCCCGGAGCTAACCCCAGAACTACCCCTGCCCCCAGCCAAATATTTTTGACGTTAACTGATATCACTTCATGAGCATGCTCCACTTCCTATTTTTGTTTTGTTGCCTTTTTGTTTTATTGGCTTCTGAGTCACACGCAGCAGGGAAGTGGGGGATCCAGCCCAGGTCCACGGCATGCAAAGCAAGCATGCTACCCCTGTACTGAAACTCCTGCCCCAGGTTTCCTTTTAACGAAAACTCCAGAAAGGGGGATGGTGAGGGAAGAGCTATGAATATTTTCCACGACGCTCCGGGCTTACTGCGTCCACAGTGCTCAAGGGACCAAATAAAGTGGCAGAAATGAAAGCCTGGTCTGCCGCCATATGTAAGGCACACCTTACCTAGCTGTTATCTCTCCAGCCCCCGAGTTATTTTCTCCTTCCTAAAAATCTCCACTTCCCTGGCTCTCAGTGCTACAGGCAAGTCGCTTTAGTTATTATTCCCTTATCTGTATAAGCAGATATAATAGTACTTATTGCAGTGAATTGTTGTGAGGATTAAATGAGACCCTAAATGGTACACACTTAGGATGAAAATGGTCTGTAAATAGTGGCTATGATTTTAACTAATTTATCTAATTTAAAGAAATCCCTATGGTCTGAAGACCGAAACTTCACATTAGCTAAAGCAATAACCCCAAATCGAAAGAACCTTTCAGCTACAGTCCATTTTGCTGACTGTGGGGATGAACCGATTGGGAAACTTTGGCATAGAGCCCCAGCCTTCTTAATACACGGATTATAGAAATTCGTGTAAGGGCTTTATGTAAGGGCTGCATTAGCTCTTACGGTCTCCCCAAAATATTGTGGGGTTGAGGTCTAGAAAGAAAGAAAAAGACTGAGTCCCCTGGGATGAACTCAGAGCCACAGCAGAGCCTGGCAAGCTACCCGTGGTATATTTGGTATGCCAAAACCCGTAACACAGCAATAATGAACCTCATTTCCAATGAATGGAGACGTTACTGGGGCCGCTCAAGCAAATCCATGAGCAACAGGAAAACAAGTGACAAGAGGTCTAAAACATTCTGCTTGGAAGCTACTCCCCAACACAGGAGCCAGTCCTGTTGGGCTGGGGTACCCTTTTGGGATGTGGGGGATTTAGACCTTCGTTGGCTGAGCGCCAAGGCAAGTGCCCTACCCATTGCACCATCTCTTCGGCCCCAGGTCTAGAACATTAGTCATCCCGGGTAATATTCTGGTGGGCAAACACCCCAAAGACCTCTCACTTGACCATAAGCCCTAACACATTTCCGACTGGTCTCTGGGGTTCCTGTTCTCTAAACAATTTCCAAAGTCTAATGCTCCTTCCTCTTTCAGGAGCTGAACGGGCCCCAGAAGAGGCTGGGCTGGAAGCGGGTCTCACTGGCACGCAGCAGCCGGGATCTGAGCCGCACCCCCTCAACCCAGAGGCTGGGGTCCCGGCCTCACGCCCCCACCCGCCTCCGCTTAGACGCCGGCCCGGGTGGGGCTCTTGGCCCTCCAGGCAATCCTTAACGGAGCGGAACATCGGGTGCTTTCCCAGCTCGACTCTGCAGGAAGAGCCGATTTCCAGGGATTTTACTGGGGCCGAGGGGGAGGCGGGCCGGGGTCGCGGGCCCCTTTCCCGAGCTGCGCCGCCGCCCCTTCCCGCTGCGTCGGGCCGCGGCTCCGCCGGGCAGAAGCCCCGGGCGCCAGTGGTTCCGGGGACGGTTTTCTCCCTCAGCGGCTGAGGAACCGCGGGGAAAGGGAAACGCCTGCTCAGGGTTGGAGACAAAGCGTGAGAACTCTGAGGGCGAAAAGCGGGCCGGAGTGAGAAAATGGGAAGGAGGGGAGGCGGAGGGCGGACAATCGGGTTAAAAATAGAAACGCGGCCCCCGCCGGCCTCGCGGCTGCCAGCTCCACCCCGGGGCCCAGAGCCGAGCCAGTGACTCGGCCCCGCGCGACGGCGGCGCCCCGGCCCCGCCCCCCCGACCCCGCCCCTCGGCCCACGTGACTCGCGCCGCGCCGGCGGCCGGACGTCGCGCACGCTGCGTCACGGCGCTTGGGCCTCCGCCGTCGGGGTTCGCGCTGACGCGCACGCCCCGCCCCTCCGTTCCGGCCGGCCCGACGCGGAGCTGAGCGAGCGCGTCAGTCGCCGGACGGCGGTGCCGTGAGCAGCCGGGCTCGGCCCTCGCTCGCGTCGCAGGAGGGTCGCCGAAGCCTCGGAGAGCGCGTCCCGCGGGCCTTGGGCGGCGTCCGCGCCTCGCCGTTGCGCGCTCGCTTCCGTGCTCGGGGTCGGCCCGGCTCGCCGCTGGAGGCGTCGAGTGGCGACGACGGGCGAGCGGCGCGAGGCCCCTCTCAGCCGCCGCGGCCCCGGGGCTCCCTCCGCCTCCGCGCGGCCCCCTCCCCGCCGCTTCCCGAGCTCCGGCGTGTCGCGGCCTCGCTCGGTGCCGCCGCTGCACGAACAAAGGAGGACCCCGCGGCGGCGACGCCACCGCCACCGCCACCACCTCCGCCTGCCACCCGCGCCCGGCTCGTGGCGGCGGCGGCCCTCCCGGTGCCCGGAGGCCTCGGCCCGCCGCGCCGGCGTAGCGCGAGCCGGATTCCTGCACGCCTGCCCCCGCAGGGTGAGTGCCGGGGGGCTGCGATCGGGGGGGCGGCGGCGCCGAGGCCCGCGCCCGGCCCGGGGAACAATGCCCGGCGTGCGGCCGCGGCGGGTGCGGGCGGCGCTGCGAGGACAAAGAGGCGGCGGCGGCCGCCCCCCGACAGGCCCGCCCGGCGCGGCGGAGGAGCGCTGGGGGCCGGGAGGACGGCGGGGACGGCTCGCCATGACTCAGTGGTTTCCGAGCAGGCCCGGCCGGGCTTCCCGGCGCGAGGGGGGGCGCGGGGAGGAGGCGGGCGGGGGGCGGGCTCCGGGCACGGCCGAGCGGTCCGGCTCCGGGATGGGCCGAGCGGGGCCGCTTGCCCTTTGTTCGTGCGGCCGGGCCCGAGCGTGGCGCTCTCGGCTCGCTCCGCGCACCCCGCGGGGCTGCTTTGGGGGCGGCGGGGGGGGGGCGGTGCAGGTTCGCCTTCCCGAGCCGCCGGCGTAAAGTAGTGGCTGGGTCAGGGCGTTTTCTTTTTTGGTTTGCTTTACATGGATTTTTTTTTTTGATTGAGTGCAGCTTCAGGGCCGAATCAGTGGCAGTAGCGTAGTTTGATCTAAAGAGGGTCTTCGGAAACTGCTCGCCCACTTAAGCCGGGACCGGAGCCTTTAAACTCGCTGTTCTCTGCTGGCCCGGAGAGTGAGGACTCTGCCCAAGGTCACTGGCCCAGCTGGAGGTAGATTAGAGGCTGCAGCCCTGGGCCCAGGCGGGGTGGGCATCCAACGCCGCCTGCCAGCGCGTGCCCCCGAGCTGTATTCATCCAGGGAAGTCTTTTGGGGGGGGTCTATTTTGGGCTAGGATTTTTTTTCCACTTGCACGCCCAGGTTTGAGGGGTTTAGAGCAGCCACACAGGAATGCTCAAGTTTGTAACAACTTGCAGCTACTGAATAATGATGCTGTTGTGTTTTTCTAAAATTGTGCCAGGTCGCAGTTGCTTACCCCAACTGCCAGCCCCCCCCCACCACCCCATTTACGCTGTTGTGGGGGGCGTCAGGCTTCAGGTTCTCAGCTGGGCTTGGTTTTTATAAACAAATGACCCCTTGGGCTTCCTGCGCGATTAATTGCCATTGAATTTTTTAGGTTAAGTTTGAGGCTGTTCTTTCTCTAGCTCTGACTACGTTAGGAAAAGAGATAATCTGAAAAATCCGTGGCAGTCCTAGCGGTGCTATCCTTGTGTTTTATTATGTTCGATATTTTAAAAGCCGCATCCTTCGTTGATGAGGTTGTGTAGGAGTTGGCAGGCTCCGAGATATAAATAGAAGCTGATTTCAGAGGCCCCTGTTGACTAGGCTTTATGCGAGAGCCTCCACCCGGCTCAGCCCGTCACATTGCAGCCTTGTGACAGGCTGAAGCGCCCACCCATGTGATCTGAGCTTCTGGAAATACTAAGGCAGGCTGTGCACATGTGATGGCATTTAAAAGCTGGCTTGGGTGCGGGGTGGTGGGGTCTGTTAGGTGGGGGCCCTGGACAAGTGTCCGCATGCTCAGCATGGAGAGACTCCACCTTGGCTTTAGGTGGAAGCATTGAAAGAAAACACTCCTCCCCTTTGATTTATAGAATAGACTTTAAGAATTGGATTAACTAGTAATGTAGGTCAAGTCCAACTTGGGCCAGTTTGTTTTTGAAACCAACATCAGGCCACACTGGAATTTTGTACATACAGCATAAACTTCGTAATAGTTAAGTGAAAGGCTTAACTAATTGCATAGAGCAAATAGCCATATGCTTTTTCATGGTACCTTTGCAAATAAGTTCATTTTATTCCTTGGAACCTTTTTACACATCCACTGTACTCAAAATATTAAAAACCCAGCTGAAAGTGTTTATTAATAAACTTTCTAAGTGATGTTGAAATGTTTACAGTACCCTGCTCTAAAATGAGTCAGCTAAATTCCACTTAGCATTTAAAGGGACAGCGTCAGCTGAATTAGCAGTCAGAAGTGAAGTTACTTGTCGCTTAGTTGAGATGCCTTTTGCTAACAAAAGGGGGTTAGATTTATAAGTGTTCAGGAGAATGATTGAATTACCAGGTCTTCACCTCATCAGATCTGTTCCTTTACAATTTTGGTAGTTAGTAGTTAAAATGTTCTAATCATAAAATATGTGACAGTTGGTGAAAGGCTCATGAAATTTTAGATCTGCTGTAGAAGCACTTTCACTTTTTGTACACAATTTTAAAAATTGTAATTAATTTCTATGGTAAGGAATAAAAGTTATTTTATTCATCAGTGGCCACAAATTATAGCTTAGGTTTTCCCTTTGAGTAAATGCTTTCAAATAGTCTTTTTATACACGTATTAAGATGACATAAAAATCGTTCATAGCTTTGAAAATCCCAGTGTATTTTCTCTTAAAAGGAAAATTTGCTAAATTCAGTGATGCATTACTATACTTATGCTAATTTTAGCAAGGTTTCTCAAGGTTGTACTTTCTATATAAGGTTCTTTGTGCTAATATTATCTATTAACCATACTAGAGATTGTGTTTTTGTATTGCTTTACCTTATTACGTTAAAATTGAACTTGGAAAAGTTCCATGACTGTGCTATAAGGAAGACAAGCACTTGGTAAGTTAATACACAAGCTCCTTGGCTTCTCCGTGGCTGGTAATTTGTACATTGCCAGTTTGTACAGCACTGGCATGGAAGTACACCAGATTTCATATCTTAAATGTAGAACATACAAGAGATTTGATAAGGAGCTAATCCCTAAATTCTTTTTTAAGATGCTTTTGCAATTAAATATAGGTGGTCTATATCATAGCCTAGCAGAATTGTTGGATTTTTATGGGGTCCCGAGTATGTTCAGGTTAAGAAAGCTTTAGAGTTACAGCCAATATACGACTAGTTTTAAAACAACCTCTTGTAAGATACAGGCAGAGTAGAACTGTGTTTATTGTCTGTTTCTCTTTCTAGTGCCGTTTAATGTGTCTGCAGCCACTAAAGTAAAGCATTGTTTAACGTGCGCAGACTGCTCTTCCAGAGAAGAAGAGTTGCCCATATTGATAAAAATATTCCTATGTCTGCCAGTGACCTTTAACAAAGTAATAGTAGCAAGGGAAATAATACATTTTAGTATTTAATAATAGAAATGTTTTTTGTTCTAAGGAGTGGTAAATCCCACAAACGTGTGGGAGTCAGAGGTTAGGTTAGGTAAGATAGAGAAGGGAACATGTGTGAATAAATATCAAAAGGGCTGATACCAACATAGAACTGAGCGTTAAATACAGGCAAAAACTGCACATGATGGCTTCTAAGTGTATGTAGTGCAACCCACAATGTATAAGAGAAGGAAAAGAGAGAGGGGTAGAGAGAAAAGAGATAAAGAACCTGCCATTTAGGCAGGCTATGGGGGGGATTGGGGACATTGGTGGTGGGAAATGGGCACTGGTGGAGGGCGGGGTGCTGGAACACTGTGTGACCGAAACCTCCAAACATGAACAACATTGTAATTGTATATCTCACGGTGGTATAATAAAATGTTTTAAAAAAAAATAGTGGTAGGTAAATCATTAGTTTCTCTATGAAGTCAAGTCAGTTCTTTTATATAGTCTTTATTTTACAAAGGCAACAACAAATCAAATTTCTTTGGCCTTTTAAAACTAACAATGTTGACTATGAGAAGTAAATATTGAGAAATAAAGGTACACTGATAAATGTATCCAACTATTTAGAATTTTATTTTGGTGATATGCTAATTTTCCCAAATCTTATTTGTTTTGTTCATAGCAGAAAAAATATGGCTCAGGAAACTAACCAGACCCCGGCCCATGCTGTGTAGTACAGGATGTGGCTTCTATGGAAATCCCAGGACAAATGGGATGTGTTCTGTGTGCTACAAAGAACATCTTCAGCGGCAGCAGAATAGTGGCAGAATGAGCCCAATGGGTAAGTTGTGTGCGAGGAACAACCCGTTTGAAGAACTTGGACCGTTGAGGCCCGAGACTGAGAATGCTGAGAGCCAGTGAGAGACCTCTGAGAGAAACATGAATTAAAGCAACAATCCAGCTACTTGGATGAATGACTGGTCTCCAAGCACCTTCTGGCTTATTTTTTTGGTTGTTTGGTCTTTGTTTTTTTGTGACTGGTTTTGTTTTTTGAATAGGGACAGCGAGCGGTTCCAACAGTCCTACCTCAGATTCTGCATCTGTACAAAGGGCAGATGCTAGTTTAAACAGCTGTGAAGGTGCTGCCGGCAGCACATCGGAAAAAATCAAGGTAAGAAGAACCACGTTAGGGTGAAGATCGCTGCGCTGCCGTGTCGTTGTCATTCTGGGTCCTAAGGATATTGCAAATGGGCTGTTGGCCCTTCGCCTTGCATGAGTCTCAGTTGGAGATGCTCGTAATTATGATCTTGTGTAAAGATGTGATGTAGAATGGGCTCCATCATGCCTTAGAATGCTGTGCTTTTGTTTCTTGGTAATTGAGGTTTAGAGATTGCTGCTCCATGGATTACATTGTAACGCCATAGGAGCTTAAATTACAGGCGGGGATAAAGACTCATCATTGGCTATAATAGAGCAGAGTAACAAATATTCAGGTTTCATTTGATGAACTCTATGGCAAATAGCTTATTTTTTTGTCTTAGTCGTTAATACTAGGCACTCATTGTTTTTTTTGAAATCCAAAATTACTTGCATTTATTATGTTGAAAATATGTACAAAGTTGAATTTACAGTTCATCACACAATGAAGTGCTGTTACATAATTTTAAAATATTTTTTGAACACATATAGAAATGTGCCTGTGGCTGCCTTGCCTGTAACTCAGCAAATGACAGAAATGAGCATTTCCAGAGAGGACAAAATACCTGCCCCGAAAACAGAAGCGTCAGAGCCAGGTATGCTTTGTTAAGTCGCATCCATTCTGGTGCTGCTAGTTTTCTGATGGATAGTTTGGGGGATCCTTTCTCCTATTGGAAGACCAAGGAGAGCAAGCAGTAAAACACTGACCAAAAGCAAGTGTCTGGAAATCATCTTCCAGTGTCAACTAGCTGTTCTTCCCTTCTGGCCGCCCCACTGAGCAGTTCAAAATACAGAGATTGGAAATGGGAGGAACTTGAAACTTAGGGTGTTTAGTGTTGAATTTTTAATTAAGTATTAATAAATTATCAGAGAAAAGTTGCTCACAACAGAAGAAATTAACACAAATTAAATTTTAAGCCATGGAGAAGCATTTGGTAGTCAAAGGCAATAGCTGATGTAAATTTGATGTCAGTATTGCAAAAAAAAAAAAATACTCAAGCAGAAAAACATACTGAGCACTGGAAGAAAGTATAGGATTCCTTTTTTGTGAGTTGTCCAGAGGATAAAGGGCTTGCCTTGCAGGTGGCTGGCCTGGATTCACTTGCCAGTACTCAGGGTGACACTGTAAGCAGTTAGTAAGCCTTGAACACAGCCAGGCAGGCGCTCCTGCTCCTCCCACCAAAAAAAGCCCTACAATTCAGTCTGAAAGGGCATTTTGATTATTAGTGACGCTGAAAGTGAGTTCTATCTTGTGGCGTAAGATGACCTGTTCAATGTGAGGCTTTTTGGTTTTTGTTATCATAAGATTACTGTGACCTTGGAATAGTGCTGCTTTGGTTAGAGTTGTAGCTCAGCTCTATAATTTTCAGAAGGCATTCTCTGCTTTTCTGCTATGACTTGCCTGTATTTTTTCTAAACCCCTGATCTGTGTGGCTTAGGAACCTCAGTTCAGTTTTCCGTTTCCTTCAAGGAAAGGGCTTAATCACCACACTCCTGAACTATTCAGAAATTAAAATTGATTTTCATAGCAGCCAGGCATGTGTAGTAGTTATAAAAAAACAATGTTATTTTTCTGTGTAATACTAATTTGTTCTTGAGGTTTGGGTTAATATTACAGTCTGCTTTTAGTGTAGTTGAATTGGCGTAAATAAAACTTGGTCATGTTAAAGGACTCCAGTCATATGTGTATCTTAATAAAGCAGTATTCGGTTTTTATCTTTATATTGATACTGTTGATGTTTTAATGCGACAGAAAACTTAAGAGTGAGTTGGGTAGCAGTCAGTAGCGCACATTTCTCGCGAATATGGGATATGGGACCCTTGGTTTGATCTCTCACATACACACACAAAACCTTAAAACTCCTGGGCCGGAGCGATAGCCCAGCGGGTAGGGCGTTTGCCTTGCACGCCAGTCGGCCTGTGCCTGTCAGGGTTCGATCCCGGCATCCTATATGGTCCCCTGAGTGCCGCCAGGAGTAATTCCCTGAGCGCAGAGCCAGGAATAACCCCTGAGCATCGCGGGTGTGACCCAAAAAAGAAAAAAAAAAAAAAATTCCTTTTCCCTGGAGAAATGGGGACTGTTTAAAAAGTAGAGCATACCTCATTTTCTTGAAGTTTTTAAAAATATGTATGATGTAAAGGGTTTTTAAAAAATTAATTTTTATAAAAAAAATGTAGGCCACCCCGAGTGGGTGCCTGCAGGATGCACTCCGGGAGTCTGAGCCACACGGCAAGCAGGCGCCTTGCTATGTCTATCGCTTTGGCCTTAAAGGGTTTCCAAATGGTGAAGTAATTGTGAGATTTAATTCATAATAGTTGGAGCTTAACTTGCTGTTTCGGACTTTTTTCGTATCTTAAGGAATAGTTTTTTTCTGAGTACTTATGGAATTAGAACTTTATTGATTGTGCATTAAGCTGTTTTCAGTGTACCTTGCAAGATCTTAAACGAATTGGGATTTTGTTCTCCTGGATCAGTTGTTAGAGTGAGTATATATTGAGTGACCACTACTAGCAGTGTACTTACTAATCACAGAAAATTCTCAGATAATTGGAAGGATTTTGGTGAGTCTACAGAAAAAGCCTATATGAAAACATTTTCACTAAGAATCTTAAGTTTTTCAAGTCCTTTTTTACTTAAATAATTGGTCAGCCAGTGAACAACTGACAAATTTCTAATTCTCTACTCTTGTTTTTAAGTTGTCACTCAGCCTAGTCCATCAGTTTCTCAGCCCAGTACTTCTCAGGGTGAAGAAAAAGCTCCTGAGTTGCCCAAACCAAAGAAGAACAGATGTTTCATGTGCAGAAAGAAAGTTGGCCTTACAGGTATTGCAAAAGACAACGTATAATTTACTGCTAGGATTTAACAAGGAACTCCTACTCAGTTGTTGGCGTTAGTCTTACACAAAAGACACCTGGCTTATAAGAAAGTTTCCAGAGTGGTAAGGAAAAGTTGGGTTTTATATTTAAGTATAAGAAACTCTTATACTAAAATCCCACCGATTCTTTGTTCTCTGGTAAAGGCAACTTACATTATAAAGCCATATTTTGAGCCAGGTACAAAATGCTCTATAGATTATTTACTTGTTTGTATTTTCAGAATTGTTAACCTAGTTTAACGTATAGCTGAGCTAGTATATTTAGCATGATTCCAAAACCTTTGTATACAGATGTTAATGGGAAGAGATTTCTCTTTTAGCTTCAAAGGAAGCTAAAAGCTCTTTCAATTTAAAGTCACAAAGTTAAAGTGCTATGAAAGTCTCATTTTTGGTAATGACTAAAGAATTTTCTTTTAATTGCTGCAGTTCCCAAGTGACTCTACTTCCTCTTGTGTGTACAGGGTTTGACTGCGGTGTGGAAATTTGTTTTGTGGACTTCATCGTTATTCTGACAAGCACAACTGTCCATATGATTACAAAGCAGAAGCTGCAGCAAAAATCAGAAAAGAGAATCCAGTTGTTGTGGCTGAAAAAATCCAGAGAATATAAATAACTACTTGTGAAGAGACTGAAACTTTGGTTTTTATTTTACTATATCGTAGGAAAACATTAAAGAGCAGATGCACGGCCATTTTCCTTTGGTGTTCTCCAGAGTTTTACTTTTACACTTGTCTGTCTTATAATTGATACGTTAGGTTGTTTGGGTGTTTGTTACAGGCAGAATTGGATAGATACAGCCCTACAAAGTGTATATGCCCTCCCCTGAATAAAATTGGATGAAAATCTGCACAGCGAATTGAAGTACATGGATAATAGGGACAAACTTTAGTTCCCTTGTGCCAAACACATGAAATCTCTGCATGTTTGCAGCATATCTGCCTTTGGGAATGTGTCAAGGTAGAATCTTTGGCTAGTGTTATGTGCCTGTATTTTTTTAAAAACTGGTACACCAGAAAAGGACTGGCAGTCTACTTCTACCATAGTTAGACTTCACCCATTTAATTTCCACAATCTTTGGAAGCAGGAAGAAAGCTGTACGGAGGATCAAACTTCCTTGAAACCAGTATTTGGTGCCATATGTAAACCTGGTTAATCGCTCAAATGTCTGAAAGGTAAACATCGCAACTTCTCTAAGAGTAAAATCATCAAGTCACCAGGGTCTTGAGATTGCTTTGGAGCTAATTGTGCTGGCCTGCACCAGAAGATTCTGCATTACTCATTGCTAAAAATGTGTAGCACAGAACTGCACTAGGATTAATTTGTTGACAAGAAGAAATTAAAACTGTTTGGTTTTTCACATATAGCAGCTCTATTGAATAACATGCATCTGAATTTTAAGTTGCAAAGGTATCTGAACAGTTAATTTTTCATGTGCTTCTTTTGTCGAATGTTTTGGTCCAAGAAAGAATGTTTAAAGCTTTTTTAAAGACTTCAGTTCTTAATGTAACTGTACCCTTCTGCATGAAAAGATCATAGCCAACATGGCCGCAGTAGACTTCACAGTGGCATCAGCACCACGTGCAGAGGGCTGCTTCCCCATATTACTTGTTCCTGGGTGTAGGACTAGTGTTCCTGGGTGTGTTGCATGGGCTGCATTATCTCCAGCATTGTACAATACCAACTAGAGGCAGTATACTTCACTGATGCTTGTCTGGTAATACCACTTCTGTGTTATAATGGAAGGTTTTCTGTGCTGTATGAAACTGGTGTTTTTATATATAAATGAGTACAGTTAGTGTCGTGGTAATGCCTGTTTTCATCTGTAAATAGTTAAGTATGTACACAAGGCACTACTTCTGATTTCTTCCCGTGTTGAGTCCGAGTTTTTACTTTAATTAAAGCATTCAGTTTTTCTTTCAAGTTTGTGTACCTTAGTTGTGAGCTAGATCTGCAGATGTGTACAGATAGTTCATATTTATGTATTGCACATAATCATGCTACTCAGCATTGATGCTGTATTGTATTATGTAAATAATAAAAGCCATGTACAGAGGGAAACTTCACTTGTTCATTGGGTTTTTGAGCCAGTTAGAAGTCTTTAACCCAAAATGTTCATATTTAACTTTTTAGTTGCAAATGTAGACTTTGCATGGCTATATTACAATTTTTTAATTGCCATCCCTTGAACTTGAGGTGAGTTTAAGAAACGTTCTCAGATATACACAGTGGGCCACTTATTTGCCAGATTAATAAGCACTTGTAGACTCAACAAGCTGAATTTGAGAATGAAACTTGAACAGTTCCAGCCGATCGTGATTTTTCTTCATAGATGACTTTTTAGGACTGAGGAAGCGGGCATGGTTTTGCCTCTGTTCTGGTGTATTGGGGTTCTGATGTATTGGACTATGGGTTTAGCCTGCACAGCTGCCACACTAGTCAGGAGTAGTAGCCAGACAGACTGCACATGAGCTACCTGAAGCCAAGAGTGGAACCATGACTGGGGAGTTTGTCAATTCTTCATGCAATTCATTTTATTTTAAGTGGGAGAAATGATCACACGTGAAACGCTGAGATTTCTTAATGCTACTTGTTCAAATACAGACTTGGTGTATTTTAAAGACTACGGTTATGAAATCCAAGTATGATAAAGCCCTGGGGGTCTACTGCAACCGTCTTGTAATGATATCGTGGGCGGTATTTTTTGTCATAGCGCTTTACAATTGACGTGGACATTAGTATGAGGATAGATAGGACTAAAAAATTTGCAATTCCCAAGGCTGTAAATGCGCTTTCGCTCGAATTGCGCAGATAACTCAGCAGTTTGAGTATGTCAACAGTCCGCATGCATACCCCCCTACAAATGCTTTTCTAGGTCACTCCTTGAAAAAAAACTTGAATTATCTGACATTCCTCTTAAATCTATTTGCAAAGTAAGGAAGCGAATCATGTGTCACAATGGTTAAGAAAATAAAGGATTCTAGAATTGTTCATCTCTAAGGATCATAATACCTGGCTTTTTAGTGGTTTTTGAAGGTTTAAATTATAGCACAGATTTGTGAGGGAGCAAAGGATTCCCTGTGTACCATCGTCCAGAAGAGTGATAAATTTTTAATTATGGACCTGCCTACATTGAGAAGGAAAAGATTTCCTGTGTGCCCTCTTCCATCCTCCACATAGTTTTTTTAAATTAATGAGCCTACCTTCATTGACACATAGTAACCCAAAGATGAGTTGAGCAGTTTAAACCATTTGATGTACATGCTGGTTTGGATGAAGTGTCACGTATATCCCTCGTAATGGTCTTTTTTAGGTTTTGAAATCAGATTATCACCATGATTTCCTTTTTTTCTCTATATAGTTAGAATCGGTCTTCAGTCTTATGGTTAGTTTCTCTAACTCGTCTTTGTATTCCATTGTCTGTGCCATACTTTGTACTTAACTGAAAGATAGCTTGGTCGCATCAAAGTTTTGACCGTTTTGAAGCATGCTGTAAACTTTCACATGCGGGATTTTGTGCAAACAAATTTTTCGCTGTTTTGGGTAAATACCTTGCTGGATTGTATAGGAAGCACTGAGTTTAGTTCTGTAAGAAATGTTCAAAGTTGTGTACCATTGACTTGGCTATTCTAATGAGTTTATGTTTGTATTTCTCTACAGATTGTAGAACAACTTTTCGTATTTTTATTTGCTATTTAGATCTTTGGTGAAATTTCTGTAAGATCTTTACCTCATTCTTAAATTGGATTTCTAACAGTCCTTGCAGTGTTTTGTGTATTTTGAGTAACGGTCCATCAGGTGTGTGTTTTAAATGCATTTCCTCCCAGTCTAGTCTTGAGCTATTTGTCTTAATGTCTAGGGAAATAACATCAGAACTTAGAAAAAGAATTACTTGAAAATCAATAGCCTTGATTTTATTTAATTGTATAGTGAGAAGATCTATAATTTGAAATTATCATTTAAATTCCCAGGCTTTATTTTATATTAGTGAAGTTCATAAGCCAATAAATAACTAAAAATAGGAAAATTATTACTAAGTAGTAGAACAAGGTGATGGGAAACATGCTACTGTTAGATTTGTATTTTTAAAATTGACAATGCATTCCCAAGGTGTAAAAGAAATGGATCAAAGGAGTTGCTCCCCTCTGCATACCTTGCACTCTGGACATTTAAGGTTCTGCTGTCTATGGAAAGATTCCTTCCATCAGATGTGTAGACTTGATTTGACTCCTTAGCTGTTTCAATGGAAAGGGTTTTATTGGGGTGGGGGTGGGGTCATATCTGGCAGTGCTCGGGGACCATATATGTGGGATCCCAGCAATCAAACCAAGTTGGCCACATGCAAGGCAAGCACCCAACCCCCTGTGCTATCGTCTGGCCCCTGGAAAGTTTATTTTTGCTCATAATTACTAACTTGGCAATTTTGTAAGTAATGGTGGGGTGGTGGTTTATTAACAGGAAGTTTATGTTGAATGCCATCAAGTTTTTATGGATAAGCAACAGGTTATTGGAAAGTAACTTGAAATTTGATAAAGAACATTGTTTTGTATAATCTGCCTTAAATGTACATACACAATGTTAGACGTGTAATTACATCTGGTGATTTATATAAAAGACGAGAGCACTGTTCAACTTCCTAGAGGCATCTTCTGTTCTGGAAGTAGCATCCATGTTGTGCCATATATGTAAGATTTCAAATGTTTACTATTACGAATAGCTAGTGTTCCAATAAGTGTCCTGAGAATGCTAAGTCTTATTTCACACATGGCAACAGCAGAATGACGGTGTAGGTTATTTTCCAATTGGCTGATAGTTTTGAATATATTTTACTGGGTGATTTTTATTTATTTATTTATTTATTTATTTATTTATTTATTTTGCTTTTTGGGCCACACCCGGCAATGCTCAGGGGTTTCACCTGGCTCTGCACTCAGGAGTTACTCCTGGCGGTGCTCGGGGCCCATATGGGATGCAGGGGATCGAACCTTGGCCTGCATGGGCCGGCTGCTTGCAAGGCAAACGCCCTACCCGCTGGGCCCTTACTCCGGCCCTTACTGGGTGATTTTAATTGGAGCTGTCACAGAATTTCTGTGTCTGAAATTATTGAGACTGTAGCCAAGGCTGTTATCGCTTTTGGCTAATCTATCAAGTCTCAAAAGTTAACAGGCAATTTTTCTCATGTATTCTTAAATCTTAGTTCCATGCTTCATATTAAAAAAAGTGCATTTACTTAATCACTGTCTATCACTGTCTTCCCGTTCATCATTGATGTGCTTGAGCGGGCATCAGTAACATCTCCATATGACCTGTCTCATGCAAGTAGAGCCCAAGGGCACCTGCTTGCTCCAGGAACATAAAGAGCCTCAAACCATTCCATCAGGTATGGGAATGAGGTCTATAATTGTTACTGGTATCTGGCATATCAAATACCACACAGGTAGCTTGCCAGGCTCTGCTGTGCGGGTAGCATACTCTTGTAGTCATCTCTAAATCCAGCATTTATTGATGAACTTCGTGGCCAGGATAGGCTGGTCTGCTGGATGGAGTTCTGACGAGGGGAAGTGCGGATGTGGAAGATGGAGGTCCTCATGGAGTGGGCGGTCGTCTGGCTTGTGAGGCTCTGCTGGGGTGGCGGGCCAGGGCTAGAACCCATCATCCCTCCCAGGTGCCTCGTGAGGTTCTGGGGTGGTGGGCCAGGGCTAAAACCCACCTTCCTTCCCGGGCGCCTCATGAGGTTCTGGGGTGTCGGGCCAGAGCTAGAACCTGCCATCCCTCCCAGGCGCCTCATGAGCTGGTCACAGGGGGAGCCAGTAGCAGCTCTGCCCCTGTCTGTGAGTCTCATTTACACACCTTTTAAAAACTCAAATCGGTGCTGGAGCCATAGTACAGCAGTTAGGGAGTTTGCTTTGCACACTGCCGACAAGGGTTCAATCCCTAGTGTCCCATATGGTCTCCCAAGCACCGTCAGGAGTAACCCCTGAGCATTGCCCAGTGTGACCCCCAAAAAAAAGAATCAAATCAACCAGAAATCAATCAAATCAATTAAAACCAGAAATCAATCAAATCAACCAGAAAAAAAAACCCAGGCTACATGAGCTCAACCTAAAGTTTTAGGTTTTAAGAGTTTTAGGATGGTCTGTATGTTTGACCCATGACAATTTGAAAATGTTAATTGATGTGTGAGGCCCTTAATGTCTGTGCTTGACAAACAGCAAAATGTTAATTATACTTTAATAGTAATAGAGTTTTTGCTTTCCCATCCCCATCACTAATACGGTACAACATGAATTAGAATGCCATACAAGCAAGTATTATTTAGATTTTCTATTGTGTAGCATATCTATTATAGATTGTCAAGAAGTGATTTTCATAAAGCATTTCTTTAAAGAAAATTCACACATTCTGGTGTTCTGATTCTATGTCAACCTCTAGATGGAAAAGCATTTCCTTATCACAATGATGTTTCTTAAGGTATCCCTTTTTAAAATATATAGAATACTTGGTTTTTAATGTCCTGTTCTAGTAGTTTCTGTTGTAAAATTAATTCTGTAAAAACTAATGCTTTTAAATATGATTAATATGCTATCCCAAATAGTCGTTAGCAGCTGGGGGAGGTTTAATTTATTTTTAATTTATCTTTTGAAGTACTATTGAGTGGTTTCAAAAGTACATGTTATATTTAAATGCCTATTGAAATTGCCTACTTAATTTTTTTTCTCCTGTCAATCTTTTCTGTGCATGGTATGGTGGAAGACTGTTTCCAGGTGTCAAACTGAGGGTCTCCCAGGGAAAGCCTGTGCTCCGCCTTTTACAGCCTCACCCCGGTCCTTTAAAGTGCCTGTATTTAGTTACTCTTGTCTGGTTGTTACGAAAATTAGATTGATATGTCAGGCACAGTATAACCAGTTTCTCCCCCAAAAAACTGAGTGCTATATTGGGTTTTATTTTAATGTTTGCTACCAGAGATTTAATGATCTCTGTTTAAAAGTGAAGTCTTAAGGCATTATAAAATGGATACATAGTCTTACATAGCATTCAAGTGACAGACATGTTTACAGGGGGCCAGAGTTACAGTACAGCACTTACAGAGCATTTACCTTGCACACTACACTGTTAACCGAAGTTTAATCCTCAGCATGCCACATGGTCCCGTGAGCCCTTCCAGGAGTGATCCCCAAGTGCAGTCAAGAGTAAGCCCTGAGTGCTGTTGAGTGTAACCCCAAACCCCCCAAAAATTGTAAATAAAATGAGTTAAGGGTACCAAAAACCAAAAAATTTTCCTTACGTTGGGTCCAAGAGTTTGTGAAATCTTAAGGCGTCTGAGATGCTTGACCAGTAACCAGCTTACCCTCGTGTTGTGCCATTCACAAGCCCCCAGATGGGATCAAACATGGTCATTGGCACAGCAGACAAATCTTAGAGTGAAGTACTTGTTACAGTTCACTTTAACAATGACCTATTTGTGTTAAGATTAGACCTTAGGGGCTAAGGAGATGATAGTACAGTGGGTACAGTGGCAGCATGTGGCAAATGCCTTGCATGTGGCCAACCTGGGTTCGATCACTGACTCCCAATATAGTCCCCAGCCCCCAGGAGAACCCCTGATCAGCCCCCCAGGCGCCACTACCAAAGAAAGGAAACAGCCTAATGAAGACAGTCCATTAAGTTACTACTATGCGTTGTCAAGGTTTGCATCTAAGAGATTGTTACTCTTCATAAGGAAACGATTGGGATTTCCTACAACCTAATAGTGCTACGTGAGAACACGATAAGGCATATACAGCTTCAATTTTCAAGCTTAGTAAATGTATAAGAATCATCTGAATTACTAGATTGGCTGTGTGGATTCAGAATTGGTCGTGAATTTTCTTCAGTTTAGGAGGATGGGTGGTCATTATTATTAGGTATTGTCAGGTATAGTAGATACTTGAAAACTTACTATTCCAGAGTGAGGGTCTTTCCAGTCAAAAAATAGACTGGAAAAGGGGGGCCAGAATGATAGCACAGCGGGTAGGGCATTAGCCTTGCATGCAGCCAACCCAGGTTCGATCCCGGCATCCCATATGTTCCCCTGAGAACCGCCAGGAGTAATTCCTGAGTTCAGAGCCAGGTGTAACCCCTGAGCATTGCCAGGTGTGATCCAAAAAAGGAAAAAAAAAAATGGAGACATAAAAGACTAGAAAGCAATGGAGTAAAGGGTATTTATGGATACTAGTTTAAAAAAATATGTATTAAACTTCAGTTTATAAAGCCATTCACCTCTGCATATGTAAGTATAGTTAGTAACACGGCGTGTGGCATTGTTTAGGTGTTGAAATGTTAATAGCCCCCAGAGAAAATTAGATTCGGAAGTTTCAAGATGCTGGATTCAGATCTGTGTAGAATATCTTGCTGGCAACCGAAATTATGATGCAATAGAAATGAAATAGACCAATTTCTTTCTCTGCAGTTTACAGTTCCTTAGGTCCTTGTGGCCCTGAAATGAGGACAATTGTAGAGCCGTTTATTTGGTAGAATTTTACAAATAATCTGAGACTCAAAAAACTAAGGATCTAAGGAAGATGCTTGAGGAAGAGGAAGCTAGCTGTTAAGAGAGCTGTACTGTCAGTTTACAAGAAAGTACTAACTTCTCTCATTACAAACAGCCTTGGTGGCTCTGAACTGAAGGAGAAATGAATTGGTGTATCACAAATACACATAGTCCTTTAGTCTGATAGTTTTCGGTCTCTGCTTCAAAAGCTTCAAAGGTGCAACTCATTGTTCTCTGCGCAGGTTAGCTGGCCGCAGAGCAGTGCCTGGGCAGATGATCTCCCCACGGGTGTAAAGGTTCTAGTTATTTAAAAAATCTTGCCTAACACAATTTTTAAAGTTTGCTTTACTTTGATACCTTCTCTTAGTCTAATCAAATCTTGACCATGGTCTCAAGATAGTTATTTTTCATGTTGCACATGCATGCAAACAGCGACAACAAAAATGGGCATTTTGTTGTGTTATCTTACATAGCAATAAACTTCAAATCCAATGACCTCATTGCCCTGGCTGAATGGTCAGAGCACTGAGTAGAGAAACCAAACCGTGTCTGTATTGTTATTTCCAAGGCTAAAACAAAAGAGAAGTGGAAATCACTCAGTTCCAAGACAAGGGCACGTGCTGAGTGCTCTTGTCTCTGAACTGATTCTACTTTGCTGTTGTTGGAGGGTGTTCTTAGTTAGAATCATCCTAGGAGCCTTTTCCAGTGCTGCTAAACCTTCCCAAATCCAGTGTTGCTCACATTGAGTGCAAGGCAACTTAAAATTCTTCTCAGTCATGCCCATGTGGATGCATTTACAAGATCACCTGTTTCACTCATCCTTTGGCCTCCATTTCCACTGAATCAGAGTGTCAGTATTTTTTTACTATAGTCCCCAAAGTTACTCTGTAACCAATTCTGGAAAATGCTGTCCAGCTTTCCTCTCCTGAATTTAGGACCCGTACATACATTGAGAAGCAAACTTCCCCTCCACACTCAGAATAGCTTTCAGTGTGTTTCCCGCAGATTCCTAAGCAGCGGTCTACAATAATCTTGTTAGAACGCTATTGTTTTCACTCCGTGGTTTCCAATGCCATCTTTAAAGTATTTTGTTGATGTCCGGCTAACTCCACTTTGGCTTTAATTCTGTGGTTCCTCAAACTGTTCATGCATTTCACCTGAAGTGCCTTCCCAAAAGTTACCACTTCATTTCATTGTTTTCTGGAATTTAGTGAAACACAGCAGGAAGAGGGAACCATCATCTGATATTTTTAGCTTTGGGAACAGTCTGCTAAATTCCTTGTTTAAATTCATTACTGCTCACGTTTATACTTCTCTGCCTGTTCGCTCAACCCATTTTATCTACCTGTATACAGGTGTTCTTACCCATCTTAAAGGAAAGCTAAAGCCCCCCAGATCTAGAGAAGGCTTGAGGAAGGCAGTGGAAATTCAGGATGATTGTACTCGGCATTTTATGTGACTTGTCTAGTAACTAGCTTTTTGGTTTGTTTGTTTGTTTTGCTTTTTGGGTCACACCCATCAATGCTCAGGGTTACTTCTGGCTCTGCACTCAGGAATTACTCCTGGCAGTGCTCAGAGGACCATACGGGATGATGGGGATCTAACCTGTGTTGGCTGCATGCAAGGCAAACACCCTACCCACTGTGCTGTCACTCCAGTCCCTAATAACGAGCTTCTTAAACCATGGGCTGTTACTCCCTCTGACTGGAATAAGAATGTGGAGGCCCAAAAATGTTGGCAATAGTAAAGGTATCTGAACGTGCACCATCAGAAATTAACTCAAAATTAACTACATTAATGAATCCACGGTGTTTCTGATAGTGCCTGCCCTTGTCATATTCTTTGGGTTACAAGAAAGTCACAAGTTGGGCCTGAGAAGTAGAAGAGGGTTTAGGTCACTTGCATTGCATATGGCTCACCCTGGTTCCATCTCAGGACCGTATATGGTGCCCTGAGCATCACTGAGTGTGGCCCAAAAATACAACAAAGAGGGTGCCCAAGTGGAAAAAGTTTAAAATCCTTTCTCTAAGCTAGGTGCATGAGAATGTCAGCTAAGGAACATGATGAGCCAAGGAAGACTCCAGCTGTCGGGCGCCTCCGCGTGTCCCCGACAGTGCCGGGAAGCGAAGTTCCCTTCTACCGCCGGCCGAGGAATGGATGAACACTCAGGAATCCGATGCAGTTTTAAAAGGCTTTACTTATCACAGGTTCAGGCATACAAATCAGCAAAAGGAAAACCCGATGCTTAGGATTCCAGGCTAGAACCCCAGCCACGTGTAGGCCAAGATGGCGACCACCACGTGTAAAAGCTTTGTGAAAGGAGAAGAAAACTTCCAAGCAGGGCGACCGCTCACAGCGAGCAACAGCCCCCAAAGAAGCCGCGGAGAGTGAAAACCAGCTAGTTTATATCCCTGCAACTCAGACCTTCCTCCCATTGTTATGGAAAGCAGGGAGGGTCCAATGCCCTTAGGTAATCCCTCCCTGCATCTCACCTAGGGCCTTTACTGTGCTAATGTTTTGAGCCGGATGCAGCGGCCCTTAAAGGAGTCCTGCAACACCGGCACCATGGCAGGATCTTATTCAAAAGCACTTTCAGAATAGGCATTTTGTTCAGTATACGTACAGAGTCCAAAGATGGAGCTTAGCTTCATTTCTTTAAATACGATCGACAGAACTTGCTCCTATGTTAAATATAGAAACAATAGAGTGATTTTTGGTCTGAACTGAGCAGGAACAGAATCTTGCCTCATGTAGGAGAAAGGAATTAGGGCTGGTGTGAGTCAAAGTTAACTACTTCTGAAGAGACTGAACATTAGTAACCCTTGAAGAGAAATGAAATAGGAGCCATCAGCCTTAAAATGGGATATATGTGTGCTCAACTCCTTCCGTTCTTCACTGCACCGTAGTTTGGGATTTGTTCTTTATGTGAATTTTGTTTCCTCAGTAAGAAAGTGAACATAACAAGAAAACTTTACAGGTGTCTTGTCCCAGCTAACTTCCGAAAGCTGAGCATAGTATATATATATATAGCACAGACTTGATGCAGATACTGAAATCTATGAGCACACTTGTATTGTCGTCTTCACTCTACTGCCTCTCAAGCCAGATGCTCTAAGGCAGGGTAAGGAAAAAAATCTAAGCTGTGTAGAAGTAGAAGGATCCCAGTGCTCTCACTGCTCTCACTGATCATTACACAAACACAGTGGCTCGTGTCCCTCTGGTGAGAGGGCGGGACCCATAAATACTGAGATGAAAGCTGGTTGTGATAGCTCTTGGATTAAAGCTCTCGGTAAGGCAGAATAGCTGTGTTAGGAGAAACTGTAGACCAAGATGGATGGAGTTAGAATTTAGGGGAGTGTAAAGTTGGGCAGAGTGGTTAGAGGTCCCTGCAGCAGAGCCCTCCATAGCAAACCTCAAGACGTGGTTCACACAGTGCCAAAGTGAGTATGCTGGCATGTCATACAGAAGAGAAAAGATTCTTGAGATTAAAAAATTGTTATGACTTGGGGGACCATCGGGAGGAAGTGGAGATGAGCTGAAGGAAAGAGACAGCTGGGTTAGCTTGTTGGCTGCCTTCGTGGCAGCAGTGATAATGTACCTCTCTCAGTGGCCTTAGCCAGAGTCACTGATGGGATCCTGGGAGAGGCTTCCCTTCAGAAAGCTGTTACCAAAAACAGAAAAGGCGAGAGTTGGACATTTCTGAACACTAATTAAACTGCTGACTCCTGAAAGCGAATGGAAGCTTTTCTTTTGGTGCCTTGGATCTGCCTTTCTGCTCTGCGGTGGTCTGTCTTATAGATTGGGTTCACAGCCCCTCTGTAATGACTTGTCTCACAGGCTACAATCGAGCCGCCATTGTAACTCAAACTAATTGTAGCTCTTTCTCGCACTCTCTAAGAAGTATTAAACTAATTTAGATTTTATGTGCCCAACTAGGGCCGCATTTTAAAAAAAATCTATTCGTGATTTTTGGGCTATTCCTGGTGATATTGAGGGGTTACTCTAGGCTCTGCACTCAGAAATTACTCCTGCCGGTACAAGGGGACCATATGGGTTGCTGAGGACTAAACCTGGGGTCATCTGTGCAAGACAGCACCCTACCTACTGTACTAGCCAGCCCTAAAGGCAAATTAATTTTTGTTTTTATTTCCCTCTTATCTGTTAAGGAAATGTATTTGAGCACAGCAAATTTGCTTTCTGTTAGGGCTTCCCAAGTGATGCTCAGGAGAGGAGGTATGGAGCCCCTCCCAACCCAAGTAGTCTGTAGGTGATGCTCTGGACCACATCAGTGTTGAGAGGAGCAAGTGGGCATCATTCATGGCTTGTGCCTTAACATCTTGACTTCGGTGCTGCAATCGTTTTAATTAAGCCCCACTCAAGTTGGATCCCATAGAGGCATGTACTGGTGCGTGTGTTAACCCCTGTGCTATCTCTAGTAGTCCTTGAACACAACAAATTCAGGTTGGCTTTTTTTTTTTTTTTTTTTGCTTTTTGGGTCACACCCGGCAATGCTCAGGGGTTTCTCCTGGCTCTGCACTCAGGAATTACTCCTGGCGGTGCTCGGGGAACCATATGGGATGCCGGGGGATCTAAACCGGGCGGCTTGGGCCTGCCGCGAGCAAGGCAAATGCCCTACGCCGCTGGACCATGGCTCTGGCCCCTCAGCTTGGCATTTTCTACCTGTACTACTAAATTGAACCAGTGAGATTCATTAAATTAATTTTATTACATCCATTATGAGAATTCTAGAACTTTAATCAGCAGTTAAATAGTTTCCTGAAGCAACCTTAAGTCAATGATGAGGTGGGCCTTTAAACATCATAAATGATATGCTCAGGGAGTTAGAATCCCGTTATTAGAGTGTTTTTTTCTGCAATAAGCTGGCAATTATCTCCTCTCACATTTAGCAAACTAATAAAAAGGACAATTCCAAAAGTAGGTAGCCGTTAGCAGTACCATTTATCTTATACTTTTTCTCCAATACATATAAGGGGTGTGTTGACACTTTCTATTTCTCATGAAATGATTTCTAGTTGGTGGTAAGCCAAGTTGGACATCTCATCTCAAACACAGTATAGCTATTTTGCTTGACATAAAAGAAAGACAAAGACCCTGCATCATGAAGAACTGGTTTTTTACTCCCTCCCCATGTTAAATGATTTCCAAGAATTAGGAATTGTTATTTTCTTAAACGTTAAACAACATTCTTAGACATAATATTCTCAAATACCAAATCATCAGTGGTCTTTTCTTCAGACTTAAGGATAAATTAGCGGATGCTGGGTCAAATGGGAGTTCAATTTCTAGTCTTTGGAGGAATGTCCATATTGTTTTCCAGAAAGGCTGTACCAGCCGGCATTCCCACCAACAATCGATGAGTGTCCCCTTTTGCCACATCCACTCCCATTTGACCCAGCCATACCACTCCTGGGACTCTACTCTGGGAAACCAAAAATACGCAGCGGAAACACCATCCCTACTTTTATGTTCATAGCAGCATTATTCACAATAGCCAGAATCTGGAAGCAACCAGAGTGCCCGAAAATCGATGACTGGATAAAAAAGCTTTGGTACATCTACACAATGGAATACTATGCAGCTGTTAGGAAAAATGAAGTTATAAAATTTGCCTATAAATGGATGGACATGGAGAAGATTATGTTGAGCGAAATTAGCCAGAAGGAGAGAGACAGACACAGAATGACTGCATTTATCTGCATAACATAAATATATATGTACATATTATGATACCAATATCCAAGGTCAAGTGAAACATATATCAGGAGGTCTTGTCAAAGGTGGAAATTATCACAAACGTGTGGGAAGTCAGAGGCTAGGTAAGACAGAAATGGAACAGTGTGCTAACAATTGTCGAGGGTACTAATGCCAACCTAGAACTGAGAATTAAATACAGGCAAAAAGATACACATGACAACCCTTTAATGTATGTTCTGTAATCCATAGTCTGGAGGGAAGGAAAAGAGAAAGAGAGAGAAATGGAAAGAAATAAAGAACCTGCCATGGAGGAGGGCTGGGGGACGGGGAGGGAACTGGGGGCGTTGGTGGTGGGAGATGGGCACTGCTGGCGGGATGGGTGCTGGAACACTGTAAGACCAAAACCCAAATATGAGTTTTGAGTTTTTTGATTTTTGGGATTGTTCCCAGAAGCGCAGGGTCCAAGGGTCGGGTGAAACCAAGGCAGTTTGCCTTGGTTCCCGTTGATGGAGTTTCCGCTCTTCCCTGGGGCAGCTTGGGGTCCGCGGAAATGCAAGAATCTAAATTTAATTTCTTAAAGATTGCCGATATGACTTGCAGATAAAATAAGAAGTCATCACAAGAAAAATCATCTCTGACATTGTTCTCTCTTTGAATTAGAGTTCTAAAGAACAAGATATTTTCTGACAGAAAGAAAATGTAATGACTATGAAAACAATACAGTAAGAACCTGCTTCATCTTATGTTTGGTGACATTCTGTGTGAAGAACATGTTTCCTTTAAAGGAAAAGACAGTGACAGATTTGGGAAATTAATGAAGTCAGTAAAACATTCTTCAATGCCCACCAGTGAATTGTTGGTTATATACGGTAAAGTTATCAATACAATAGAAAATAAAAGCAGCCAGCAGTAACCTCATCGATACATAAAACATTCGTAAAAGGAGGAAAAGTCTCCAGTGCTCTTCCTCTTGCCGTTTGAGGAGTAGCAGGTGTTCTTTGACGTTTCCAACTGAGCATCTTAACAGATAACTAGCTCTAGTCATGACAACTAGGGAAGGAGCTTTGGTGAGTTATGTCCATTGGGGAAATCTTCACCACTATGGTCAGAGCGGACAGAACTATAATAATGAGCAGATCTCAGGTAAGTAAAACCTGAATTGGACCTTCAGTCAGATGATAATTTTAACAAGAAATTTGGAAGTAATAGTGAATAGAAAGCTAGGTATAGATAGACCAACACAACTGCCACTGAGTGTCTTAATGGTTGAGACATTTGGCAAATGTGCATTTGAACTTTTAAATTGCTAATAAAAGCAATCCTGGGCTCTTTTCCATTCCAGAGATCCTTTGTTTTCTCTTGAACACCTTCCTCCCTCCCCCTCTTTCTCTCTGTTTCTCTCTCTCCCCATATATATAATTATATATAATAATATATATTTATGTGTATTATATAACTTGGTCACTTGACTTCCTGTTATTCATCGATTTGCTCGAAGCAGACTCCAGTAATGTTTCCATTTGACCCTGTCACATGCCAGTGTAGCCCAATGGCATCTGCTTGCTCCAGGAATATGAAGAGTCTCAAACCATTCATCAGGGTCTTGACGTGTATTCTATATTTTATACTATTCTATTTTATAACATATATATAAAACATGCCCACAAATGAACTACTGGTGAATTTTCCTCTCTTTGAAAAGGGATGGTGGATAAGGGTCCACTACTCTCTGTTCATACAATGATAAGTGATGGAGAAAGAGAACTAAAAATCCTTCATTTAAAATGAAACAAGAATTTTGGGTTTCTGACAAAAATGATCTGTTATTGGTGGAAAGATCTCTTTCTCTTTAGTGAAATTGTTTCTTACTTCTCTGATGTCCAGACATGCTATCGAAACTGCCAGAGGGTCTATAAATCAGTGAAATGATTTGTTTCACTGACAGGTGTTCCGTCCCCTCCGAGCTGAGCTCCTAATATGTGAGAAGCGTTTTACAATGGGCTTTCTCGAGAGCACCCTTGGCGGTACTGTATTTCTCTGGGGAGGGCCACCCGCATTTCCTGATGGGCACAGAATGCTCCCTCCACCAGCGGTTGAGTCTATTGTTCCTTCCTGCCCTGGTTTCCTGCTCTTTTAGTTTATTCTGTCTCCATTTCAGGACTTACAGTTCTCTCTTGCCTTGTTTCCCATCTATCATCTGAGAACAACACATTCCCTTTGCAGATATCTTGGTCCTTAATCTTCCCATCAGCTGTCAGCACATAGTCTGTTAATGGCCCAATCTTGGAATCCTTCTGATGGAGACAAATGAGAAATAAACTTGTAGTAAAACAGCTCCCAGTACATTGGTGTCTCTCAATTTTCTTTAGCTTTTCCCAGCCCTGAAACTTGGATATGCAATAGAGATGGATTCAGTGACAGGGGGCCAAGGATACTCTTTCATTATCTCATAAAGTTAGCCCTCAGAAGGGATTGTAAAAGGCCGTTCTCATGAAATAGCAGCAGCTTTCTATTGCCTAGCTTTTAACTGGGTTAAAACAAACAAAACAAACAAACAAACAAACTGCGTTCTGATCTCCAGCTAGGGAACGTTGCTTCCTGTTTAAGCTCACCAATCTCACATAATGCCAAGGTGAGGCTGCTCTCTTCAGTTCATTTTGCTGACACTTCCATGAGTAAATTGCACGGTTTAATTAATGATTGTTTGATATGTATGTATCCTAGCAATAAATAAGAAAACAGGGCTATTAGCAATAATCCAATAAACAAGCTTAATAAACTTACCATGTTGTTTGTTGCTGTTTTGCAGAGAATAAAAAAATTAATAAAATACAATTATGGAATTAATTTGTTTTAAGTTGATGAGTAGGGCTTTCTCTTTTCGTTGAGAAAGAGAAGTCTTGGGCCAGAATGATAGTATGGTGGATAGGGTGCTTGCCTGGCTTGTGACCTACCTGGGTTTGCTTTCCAGCATCCCAAATGGTCCTGTGAGCCCTGCCAGGAGTGAACCAAGTTCAACCCAGCACATATATGATCCCCTGAGCTACCAATGCGAAGCCTGGAGTAAGACCAGAGCACCACCCTCCCCCATCTTAGCCCCCCACACACACACACACAAAGAATGTGTATTCATACCTAGGCTATCTATAGATATAAAATTATTTGAAAACAAAAGTACTATGAAATTCAGGATCATAAAATACTAACATCATTGTCGCTTTGATATAACAATGTGCTGCTTTCTCCTTTGTTTTCTGTACATTCTGGTTTCTCCATCTTCAAATGTTAGGAATATGGTCACTTGCTTATATGTGCATGGGGGAAATATCCATGTTCTTACCAATGAGACATCTTTGAGGCAAAGGAGTGATTTGAGTAATAAAGAGGCTACAATCATAACAGTGGAACAATAATGCCTTAAAAATCTTGAGGTAAAGAATGCTCTAGAAAGCAGCAGGAGAGGGGGTACAAGAGTAATGGAAAATAATGGAAATGAGTCTAACTAGATTGTCTTTTAATGGAGCTAGGAAATAATCTGAATTAGGTTAAAATACAATGTAAAAGATACTTTTTTTTTAATGTGAAGTCTCTGGAAGCATCTATTATTTCATAAGTTTTCAAAATCCTATGTTACAGAAATGTTTTGTTTCCTTCTTCTCCCTTCCTCTGTCGATGTGGTTGTGGTGAGTTCACACACACAGCTAATTTTTGTACTTTCTCTCATCCTCCTGCACTACAGCCAGAATCACTCAGAGGCAGAATCACAGACCACACAGCTGCCAGGACCATAATCAGCCATGCAGGCGACACTGGGGATTGAACTCACACATTCAAGGTGAGTACTGCAGCTTCAGAGGCATTTCCCAAATCCTTAGAAGGATTCAGGATTAAATCCTTAGAAGGATTTAATTTCTAAAAAATTATTTAGAAATAATTTTAATTCATATACATACAATTTACATATCACTTGATCACTTGACTTCCCGTAGATCATCGATTACTCGAGCGGGCACCAGTAATATCTCCATATGTCCTGTCACATGCGAGATAGCCCAAGGGCATCTGCCCGCCCAGGAACATAGAGAGCCTCAAACCATCCCATCAGGTCATGGGAATGAGGTCTATAATTGTTACTGGTATTTGGCATGTCAAATGCGACACGGGTAGCTTGCCAGGCTCTGCCGTGCTGGTAGGATAATCTAGTAGTCACCTCAAAACTCGAGCATTTATTGATGAACCACACTGCCGCTTGCCGCACTAGCTGGGGCTGTGATCAGCTCTTCTGCTGGGTGGAGCTCTGAGGAGAGGGGAGCCCAGATGTGGAAAATGGTGGCCCTCATCGTGTGGGGTTCCTCTGGTTTCTTGCGAGGCTCTGCTGGGGTGGCAGACCAGGGCTAGAACCCGCCATCCCTCCCGATGCCTCGTGATTAGCTGGGCACAGGGAGAGCAAGTAGCAGCTCTGCCCTGTTTGTGTGAGTCTCTGGACTGCCCTCTCATTGCCTATGGAATTTTCCCCAAGACCAGGTGGTCTATAGCAAGCAGTGCTCCCCATGAGCACCCTCCCCCAGCCTGCTAGAGCTGGAAACTTTAAGGGGAAAAAAATGAAGGAGCAGGGCCTCTGGGGATGGAATGGGGTGTCCGGACACCTGGCAGAAAGTGCACGAGCTCCTGTCAGAGAGTGGACAATTTACATATATTCTATATATAATTTGCGTGTGTGATTTGCATATATGCACAAAATGCAATGAGTGTGTGTGCATGTGTGTTGTAGCAGAGGGGTTGTTTGGGCCACATCCACAGATCCAGTGGTGCTCAGGGCTTATTTCCAGTTTTCAAGAGTCCCTAGTGGTACTTGGGAACCATAAGAAGTCTTCAAGATCAGATCAGAATTGGCCACCTGCAACGTAACCCCTGTACTCCTTTCCTGGCCCATAATCATTTTTGAAAAAGACCATGTGTGTAGTCTTTGGGCATTTTTTTTTGTTGTTGTTTGTTTTTTTGTTTTTTGTTTTGTTTTGTTTTTTTGTTTTTGTTTTTTGCTTTTTTGGGTCACACCTGGCAATGCTCAGGGGTTTCTCCTGGCTCAGCACTCAGGAATTACTCCTGGCGGTGCTCGGGGACCATATAGGATGCTGGAGATCAAACCCGGGCCGGCAGGGGCCGCCAGCGTAAAACAAATGCCCTACCCGCTGGGCTATCGGTCCGGCCCTGGGCATTTGCTTTTATCGCTTCCAACCTATTTTTTAGCCTGCAGATAGCTACTCAGAAGTCAGAAGTAGCAAAAGCTATAGCTAGTAAAAGAGCAACCATTGAGATACAAGGAGTGTTGGGAAGTAGTGGATGGCACAAAAGAGAATCCCAGTCTTCACTCATGTCAAGATTTTCAATATGTGACCTAAAAGCTCACGCTCAGGCAATCCCAAATGCTTAACTGGGCCACTATTTTGCAGAAACATATTATCTATGAAGTAGGTAATTGTTGGAGGACATGTTTAGCTAATCTGGGAGTTTTGTTGTTTTGCTCACTCCCCAGCTTAATCTTATTTAAGTCAAGGTTCATTCTAATGAGACCTCTCTTCTATGTAAACACTTCTAGAGGGTGTGGCAGTTACAGAAGTCACCTTGATTGAATAACTTCTGACTTATACATCTACTAAGACTTCTATGTTTTCTAGATTGGGCACAGCTCCTCTTTATACCCACTGCACCCAACGTGGGACAGTTAGAATTTACCAGGAGACTACCACCCCTGGCTACGCTGAGACCAAAGGAAGACTATAGGAAGGATCATACTAGTTTGCTCTAAGCAGGCGAGTATGACCCGTTCAGTACATGAGAACAAGATACTCAGAATCACTCTGGTGCAGATAATAATAAGAAGGACCTTGTGGGTACCATCTAGATTACATGAAGCTCATGAAGTTAAGATGTATTACTTTATATCAGCCCCTCTCTCTCCAGTGTTTTACATAAGAGATAATCTCGGATTAGTCCTTGGTGTAACCTTTGTTTATACCTGCAATAGGGTGTGGCACTACACTCTGTTTAGGGTTCTTTGTTGGCATGACAACCTCCCGATTGGATTACTTTGGTGTATATAAGGGGCTGACTTGAGGCCCCCTTCACCTTTTGCCTTTTGGTTCCTCAGCCTTCAGCTTTTGGCTCCCTGGCTTTTGGCTTTTGGCTTTTGGCCTTCTTCCCTGTGGGATCTCGCCTCGTGAGCGTTTATTCCCCTTGGAAGTTTTTACACGTGGTGGTCGCCATCTTGGCCTACACGTGGCTGGGGTTCTAGCCTGGAATCCTAAGCATCGGGTTTTTCCTTTTTGCTGGTTTGTATGCCTGAACCTGTGATAACTAAAGCCCTTTAAAACTGCATCGGATTCCTGAGTGTTCATCCATTCCTCGCCGCCGCAGGTAGAAGGGAACTCCACTTCCGACACTGTCGGGGACTGGGGCGCCCGACAGGTAATAAAACGTTTAAGACTCAAGGAGGTTCACTTGCCCAAGTCACTCAACCAATAAGCAGCAATTCCGATATTCAAACTTAGACCCCAAAGTACTCATGCTTTCAAACACCATGCTGGGCACTCCGTGGGGTCCTCTCTGTGTGCCCCTTTTGTGTCATCAGGATTTGGGACTATTTGTGTGAACAGTCCCAATGACGGTCAGGAACTTGCTGTTCATGACTCGCCCAGCAATTGCTCCAAGTTTCCGCTGCTGCCATTTTCCCAGTTTGCCTGGAGTTGTTTCCTTTTATTTATTTTCCATAATAGAAACTAGAAGCCAGCATTATTAAATGCATTCAGATAGACTTGCTCAGGAAAACACTTTCATGAAAACCTTACTTCTTAATAAGCAATCAGAATTCTTTCCTTTAAAAAAATAGGAGATAAATGCAATGAAGAACCACTAAATAAATCAAAAATAAGCATTTCCCAGAGTTGAGGGGTACAGGCATCCAGCTCCAAGAAGCCCTGTGAAAACAGACCCAAATTCAAAAACTCAGAGACCTAATATAATCCACGGATAAAGCCAAAGTTGAAAGTCAAAGAGACAGTGTTGAAATCAGCAAGATCAAAAAAGGCACTGACGTGCAAAGGAAAGTCCATAAGATTCACGTGACATCTATCAAATTAGATTCTACAGCCAGAGGAGAATAGAGGGATATAAGAAATAAGAAAAAAAGAAAAACCAGCTCAGGCAAATGAACAGATTTAGAATTGAAGAAACAATACTGAGCCTCCTGCACAGGCAATAGCTTAGGGAATTCATAATCTTGAAACCAGTTTTGTAAGCAGTGTTAAAGAACCTTCTTTGAATGACAAACTTCTTAGCACTTTGCCTCTGAGTATGGCATTCGCTCATGGTGCTTATGGTTGTCCACCACTCGACTAAGAAAGGTCTGGTTATTCCTAGCTTGCTAAGGGATTTTATGGTTTTCAATAATGGACTAATGTTTCATTTATATTCTGTGTTCTGTTGATTCAGGTGATTTTTAAATATCTATAGAGATTTTTTATTACAGTTTTTACTTATTAATGCAGATACTTAAGTATTATGTATAATAGAATATTCTCTAACAATATTCCATTTTTAGGAATAAAACACACATATACTTTCACAGACCTATTCATATTTTTCCTTAACATTTTCTGAATTTGGGGGCTAGAACAATAGTACAGTGAGTAGGACATTTGCCTTGCAAGCGGCCAACCCAGGTTCGATCCCTAGCATCCCATATGTTCTACTGAGCACCGCCAAGAGTAATTCATGAGTGCAGAGCCAGGAGTAACCCCTAGCATTGCCAGGAATGACCCAAAAAGTAAAAAAAAAAAAAAAGAGAGAGAGAGAGAAAAAATAAAAATTTCTTAAATCTCCTCCTGTTTTCTTTCTAACTAAATTTTATATTAGGGGGTCAGAGTGATAGTACAATGGGTATGACTTTTGCCTCACATGTGCCTGGCCCAGGTTTAATCCCCAGCATCCCATGTGGCCCGCCAAGCATTGCCAGGAGTAATTCCTGAGTCGCGGAGTCAGGCATAATCCCTGAGCATCACCAGGTGTGACACAAAAAACAAAAAAAAAAAGCAAAGTAATAATGAATTTTATATGTGTAGGATTTATTTATTTCTTGAAAAAAAAATTAAATGTATCAGCATAGAACTATGCTAGTATATTTTAAATTTCTGTACCTGTAAAAAAGACATACAGTATTTGAAAATAATTTTAACTTATCATTGATTTAAAATTTTGCTTCGGTTTAACTTTATTCATCTATATGTGTGTGTATAATTACCTGCATCCACAATAATAATTTTTTCTCACAACAAAAATTTAAAAGGCCTCTCTCATATGTGAGATTAAAAAACACATAGTAAGGTACTGCAATGGAGACTTTTTCTATAGAACTGAGTTTACATGGTGGGGAGAAAGATCAGCTGGGCAGGTCCTGGGGTACGTGGTGGAGGGAGCCGGGGGCCGGGGAGGCCCTTGGATATTGTGCAATGAAATGTGTATGGTTAGCAACAGTATTATAGATCTCAGTATCTCAATAAAAATGGAGTGTAAAACGTTTTCAAAAAGCAAAATTGACAGCCAGGGATCGAACCCAGGTCGGCCACGTGCAAGGCAAACACCCTACTTGCTTTGCTATCGCCCGGCCCCTAAGATCTAATTTCTGTATTAAACACTTCATTGGGGTGGCTGATGCGTGCTCTATTAGCTGTGAGATTTGCCATAGCTTTTAGCATCTACTAACCGGCTTAACTGAAAACAGTAGAAACATGTTCTGTCCCACGCCTGGAGTCCAGAAGTAAAAAGTGACAATAACTCTCCAAGGAAGGCTCTGTCTCTCCTCTTGCAGCTTTGGTGACTGTGTGGGCATCTCTGTGATGGGTTTATCCCACAAGCTGCCTCCCTGTCTCCCTTCTGCTCTGTGTCCTTCTTCCGGTGCCAAAAAGGACACTTGTTAGATTTAAGGCCATGTGAGTAGTCCCCGATGAGCTCATCCCAAGACGCCCCACTCAGTTACATCTGTGAAGGTCCTTTCTCCGTATAAGGAAATCCTCCCGAGCTGGGCCTGGGAAGAGAAGCGGCAGACATCTTCCTAGGGGCCTCCCTGCACCCCCACTCAGCGATGCCAAACTTGCTCTTCCAACTTCAGTCTGTCGCTCTTGACCCGGTACCCTCGACTTGCTCCAAAATTCTGATTCCTGTACTAAATAATGGTTTTATCTTTTTGAATAAATATATTGGGGGGGGGAATGAGGGGGTACGCAAGAATTTGTGGCATACAAAAATTACTCAATAGCCAGAGACAAGATGTGGGCTGAGCACATGCTTTGCATGCAGGAAATCTAGATTATATCCCCAGAACTCTGTGGTTTCCTTTAGTACCACCCAAGGCAACCCCCTACATACAAAGCCTGGAGTAGTGCCTGAGCACTGCAAGGTGTGGCTCAAAGAGAAAACAAAAAAAGTCAAAGCAAAATTGAAATATAAAACTCCAATTTCAAGGTCTGAAACTGAAGTTTTATCAAGGTGAGGTCATACAAATTTGTTTACAAATTGACTCTCTGGCTGCTTTTTGTACTGTAGTTGGCAGTCGGACAGAGACCACAGAACTGAAGAACTTAAAATATTTATACTCTGAACTTTTGCTGAAGGAGCTTGCAGATGCCAGCTTTGGGATATTAGGGGCACGAAGACAAACGACAAATGATCCGCTGCTTTTTAGACACACTTTGCTTCTTTATAGTCTTCCATATTCGTTTTTAAAATGTTGCCCAGATGAATTTTCCTGTTCTAAAAGTCTATCTCTTGAGGCTTTTTTTTTAACCCTAGTACCACTGGCTAATCATGGAATTCTTTTTACGTTATCTAGAATGCGAACAGTTTAATGCATAACTTATTATACCTTTGAGATAAAATTCTTAGAACTTACAATAACCACAGCAAAGAATTGTTCCTTGCTAGGCTGGTCAAGCAGTGGGTATGCAGAGATGGTTTTTTTTGTTTTTTCCTTCCCCAGTTTCTCGATGCACCATGTGGGCAACTAATTCTTCAATGAACAAAACCAATTCTTATTTGTTCTTGGTTTTCCTGTTTCCATTGGTTAAGTTAGTAAGCCATTTGCTTCTAAACTTGCCCCTTGGGAGGGGGAAGATGGCAGGAATTACCTTGTAATGATTGCCAAGCATGGAAAGGTGAGTGTGTGCCCTCTTTAATAAATCAGGCAGCTCTCACTAGGGGTCATGAAGATGGTGATTTCTCCATGAAGGAGACAACCGCTCCCTGATTAATTAAAACTAATTTAGAAATGCTGGTAGTAGTATTCTCAAGCACCAGCGTGGGGAAGAACTTCCGTGGGCATCTGTTGGAATGTAGATTGTCTGATAGCCCCTCCAGAGAAGCTGTGGAACTCAATAAAGATTAAAGAAGAATAGCCAAGACCCTGAAGATTAAAGAAGAATAGCCAAGACCCTGAAGATTAAAGAAGAATAGCCAAGACCCTGAAGATTAAAGAAGAATAGCCAAGTCCACTTTTCGGACTTCCCTCTCATCAGAACTCCACCCAGCAGACCAGCCCATCACAGCCCGGATCACCGACACCCACCCTGCAACAACTTTTTCCTCAATCCGCCCAGGTATGCTGGTCCAGAGACTCTCACACATGGGGCAGAGCTGTTCCTTGCTCTCCCTGTGCACAGCCGTTCGTGAGGCAGTTGGGAGGCATGGTGGGTCCTAGCCCTGGCCCACCACCCGGCAGAGCCTCACAACAAGCCAGACCACCCGTCTTCACTCCCACGGGCGCCACATTCGGACTTCCCTCTCGTCAGAACTCCACCCAGCAGACCAGCCCATCACAGCCCGGCTTGCGGCGCGCGGTTCATCAATTTTGCTTTATTTGGAGGTGTTTAAAAGAGTTTGCCTCCCGCTCGGCAAGCCTGGCAAGTTTCTCGTGTTGTATATGATATGCCAAATCAGTAACAATTATCTTAGGTCATTCCCATGACCTAATATAGTGGTTTGAGGCTCTTTTATGTTCCTGTAGCAAGCCGATACCCCTGGCTCCTACTGGCATGAGACAGGACATATGGAGATATTACTGGTGCCCGCCCTAGCAAATAGATGATCAACGGGAAGATCGTGATCGTGATCGTGAGCCAAGACCCTGGCTTGGCTGGTTTTACAAAAAAGGTCACTCCTAAGCAGGGAGCCAGCAGTAACCCCTGAACAGTACCATTATGTCTCCCTGCAAAAATACAAAGAAGTAATGAGTAAGGGGAATACAGGGTCAAACTACATCCCACAAAGAAGTCTTTATGTGTGTTCATCTCTGTTTACTCTAAGAGTCCTTGACTTTTATAGTCACAATCAGTAGAAGACTGGGGCATCATTTGAGAAATATCTCCTGTTCTATCACTCTGTTTAACTTTATCCCAGGGAGTAAATAGAAGTCAATCTTTTGTCTAATTAAGAAATAAACTTTAAGAGGGTATAGGTAACATTAGCAGATAAACTCTGGGTACTAACTGAGAATAACAGACTCGGGGAGTAGCTGATCTGGAGGTGACTCGGTGCATTGCAGAGGGTCTTGGGACACTTTGGAGATGATGCTATGAGGTCATTGGGTGCTCCAGGGCCACAAAAGCCAGAATCTCCGTAAGCACATTACCTTAACTACAGTAAGTTAAAATAAATTTTAAGAAATGGAATAACCTAAAGAGAGAGTCTAGGGTTGTCGGGGAGCTGCTGGGGTCCCCAACAAGGTCATAACAGAAGTTCTCTTCTACCTCCGAGGCCACCGGGGAATGGATGGTAGAAGAAGCTCTACCACCGCAATCCAATATAATGGAAGACCCTTATCCCTGGTCAGAACTTAGA
This sequence comes from Cryptotis parvus, assembly GCA_021461705.1. Taxonomy (NCBI): domain Eukaryota; kingdom Metazoa; phylum Chordata; class Mammalia; order Eulipotyphla; family Soricidae; genus Cryptotis; species Cryptotis parvus. The sequence goes on from JAJIBD010032156.1 coordinate 90,494, forward strand.
CCATACACGAGAGTCCAAGTCTCCTACCAAAGAGGTTTCCACCAGAGAGAGTCCCACCAGAGAGGAGTTCCACCAGAAAGGAGACAGTACCTCAAGACACAAAAGTAATCCTAACTTCAGGGAGGGTCCTGTCAACAAAGAACCCTAAACAGCTTGCAGAAGAGTGGTGCCACACCCTATGATAGGTATAAACAAAGGATTACTCCAAGGACTAATCCCTTTTTCTGAGATTATATCTTATGTAAAACACTGGTGAGAGGGGGCTGATATAAAAGTAATACATCTTAATTTCATGGGCTTCATGTAATCTAGATGGTAGCCACAAGGTCCTTCTTATTTGTTATCTGCAACAGGGTGATTCTTAGTATCTTGTTCTCCATATACTGAAAGGGTTACACTCACCTGCTTAAGGGCAAACTAGTATGGTCTTTCCTATAATCTTACACAATAGTCTCCACTAGCCAGGGTGGTAGTCTCCCGTAAATTCTAACTGTCCCACGCTGGTTCCAGTGGGTACAGAGAGGAGCTGTGACCAATCTAGATAACATAAAAGTCTTAGTAGATGTATAATAAGTCAGAAGTTACTCATTCAGAATCAAGGTGACTTCTGTAACTGCCACACCCTCCATCAGTGTTTACATAGGAGAGAGATCTCATTAGTATGAACCCTGGCTTAAGAACATGTAAATAGATTAAGCTGTGACTAGGTAAAACAGCAAAGCTCCCAAGCTAGCTAGGCCTGTCATCCAATATTAGGTCTTTGGGTTTTTTTCCCCTGGCTTTTTTGGGGTCATACTCCACAATGCCCAGGGGTTATTCCTGGCTCTGCACTCAGAAATTACTCCTGGCAGTACTCGGGGTACCCTGATCACACCCAGGCCAGCCACATGCAAGGCAAGTGCCGTACTGTCACTCAGCCCCAGGGGCTAGGTCTTTGAAAGGCGATATATGTATATATGTATCTATATACATATGCATATATATGCAATATATTATGTCTATGTACATATATGCACATATATACAAGGCAATATATATGTATATAGTCATTTGTTTATATATAGTCATATGTATTACTACCTTCTGTGAAGTCTTATATACATATATGTATATACATATGTATATGTATATAATATACATATATGTATGTATATAAGACTTCATAGAAGGTGGCAATATGTATGACTATATATATACAAATGACTCTGTATTTAAATGGCTATATTTATGAAAAAGTTACAGTGGGGAATTCGACTTCTGTAATTAAGATGCCTAAAAACTGGAGAACATTCTGCCAAATGAAATCAAACCAGAGAAAGAAGAATGAAGTCCACATATTTCCACTAATAGGAACAATCTAAAGCAGTTTAACTCATAACAGCAG